>LPNX010315478.1:298534-314166 GCA_001517045.1 Pseudotsuga menziesii | reverse complement strand
AAAATTATAATATATATATATATATATATATATATATATAAATAATTTTTAAATATCTAAATTGGAATATATATTAAAATATTTAAAATAAATATATGGGTTTAGATAAATGTTTCTGCAGGTCTAAAGTTCATGATTGTCTCGCGTCTAGGGTTTGTATTTTTTTTTCAATCCTCTCTGTATTCTTGGAGCATTGAAAAAAATTGGGCAGCATTTCTGCTTGCTCGACACACATTTCAAAACTAAATTGGCAGCATAAACGCTGCCGAATATAAATATTTATACAAACTATAAATTTAAATTTTAAACTTAACAAATTTGAATTTTTTCAATCCTCCGTGTATTCTCGGAGGATTGAAAAAATTTGGGCAGCATTTCTACTTGTCGGGCACACATTTAAAAATTAAACCGACAGCATAAACGCTACTGGTTGACAAAATATGCATAAAACAAAAAAATTAAATTTAAAATAAATAACAAATTTCAATTACGATTTTATAAAAATTCGGCAGCATTTCTGCTTGCTGGCACACATTTCAAACATATTAGACAAAAAAAAACCTACAATCATTAATAAATAAAAAAATTTCAATTTCAAACTAACATTAAAAAAAAAAGAGTAACATTTCATTTAAATTTCAAATTAGAACTTTTGGGTGTTACCTCTAGGATCCGACATCGTGGTGGAAGGCGAAGGTGGGCGTCCCTTACGCAAAAGCTCGGTCAAGGTCACAGCAGCTCGATCGAGGTCACAACAGCTCGGTCAAGGGTTCTAGCTCGATCAAGGATGTGCAGTGCGGAAAATGGGGAATGGTCGTGGCTACCCATGACCTTTTTATAAAAAAAATTTACTAGGGACCTCGATCGAGGTTAGTACCTCGATCGAAGTTTGTAGCTCGATTGAAGGGATAATTCCCACCTAGGTGAGGTATTGTAAAGGTATGAAGCCTTGGACATACAAGATTGTTGGAATCTATGCATGCATTTATAGAAAATGGAATTTCATGTTAAGTTGTGCTCATTATGAGACAATACCCAAGGCAAGTCAAGATTTGTGATCTTGTTATGGAAGAGAATGCCATGTGAGCTAATCATGTGTGAGGATACAGTGGTTTTGGGTATGGAAAGGCTATAACATCGCACAAGTTTCTAATGGTCTCCCTACTTGTGTTAGTGTCCTAAATTGTAAACTTCTTGCAAACACTAAAGAAAAATGAGAAGGTGTAGACTATGTGTTTTCTTAAGCCTTAAGAGAAAAGAGTCTAAATGGCTCAACACGTATTTGAGATGGTGGTGAGTCATTGAAGAAGCCTTCTAGTTAATCATGATGGAATGCATAATATGAAAATGTAATATTTAATGTATTACACATTTACGTTACAAAATATATAAAATAATTAAAATTAATACAATAATAAAAAATAGTAATGTATTAATTATCTCAATAATAATAATAAAGAGGGACGGAGGTACCCACAAAACAAACAAACAAACAACAACTATTACTAATAATAAAATATAATTGAGAGTCTGCAAGTTGTGAATATGCATGCATATTATTATTAATTGAGAGTCTGCAAGTTGTGAATATGCATGCATATATGTTTACACATATGTTTGATTGCTTGGTTTGAATCTATTTTTTAGTATGTTTTGTGTGAGTACAGAAACTCTTGTGAATATGCATGCATATATATGTTTACACATAATATGTTTGATTGATTGGTTTGAATATGTTTTTTTATAGTGTGTTTTGAATATATTCTTTGAATATATTATGTGCAGTTTGAATATATTTTTATAGTGTGTTTTGAATATATTATTTGAATATATTATGTGTAGTTATGTTTTGTGTGAGTACATAAACTCTTTGTTGGGAAAACAAATATATAGAAATGGATGTTTTAGATATCGTGATCAAAATAATTTATAATTATAAGAAAAAAATATTGCCTACATAATATATATATAACTTTTTTATATTACTTATATGTTTTCTTTAATAATTATTATATTTATGATTTTATTTTTATAATAAGTATTTTAAAAATTGGTTGAAAAATATAAAGGTAACTCATAATATTTGTATATTTATCTCTATGACATAGGTGGATGGTGAAACTATACAATATGAGAAAATGATGACCAGGTTTAAGCAAAATGATGGCTACCTTGTGTAGGGATATCCATTAGAAGACCATGTATACTAAATAGGTGACAAAATGACTAAACGGAGAAATGGGTGCTATGTTCATTAAAGTTAATGATCTAGAAATTATGGTCTCCACGAATATAAATACTTGAGTTGTCAAGAATCTTCTATTTGAAAATGACATTTTGGAACCATTTTCACGTCCTAGGTGTTTTAATTATATCCTTTAATATGTTGGTCCTTACCAAATTTAAAGGATTTGTCGTTGGTTGAAGCTTGCTTTAACTTTTGAGGTCTTTATAAGTCAATTTATTGTTGCTGAATATCTCTCGATCCATCAATTTCTATGGATCCAAATCAAAACAAATAATTATGTTGTTTTCCAGGTACCATGTAGTAGTTCACACAGGGGAATGGATAATGGGTAAGCTATAGTAAGACATTGAATATAGTACCCCACCACTTTAGTAGTGTTATAGAGGTGGTTGGTTATGTTATAACTATTTTAGTAAATATCATAATATTATGCATTTTTTTTATACATTCTTTTATATATATATATATAGATAAGTATATTCTAGAAAGTATGCCCACCACATTTACTAGTAAGGTTTTTATTTTTTTGAATATTTATAATGCATTTTACATACTTACAAAATTTGATTCTCAACTCACATAGCTTGGTTCTAGCAACATAAACTTCTTCACACATCAATACATACTTTTTTTTATTTTGTGTCAAAACTATGATATTATACTCATAAACTCATTTATGTAAAAATATAGGTAAATAACTAGATAACTAGATTTTTATGTCTATAAGCATTTAGATTATGTCAAACATTATCTCATTTTAAACTTGCTTGAGCAGATCAACAAGATTAACCCAAGTGTAACAAGTATAAAACAGGGATTCATTTCATGGTAGTCGTATCTTATTATGCTTAAATGCATCTTGATTAAGATTTAAATAAAATTCAATATAAAGGGTGGTTAAAGAAACATGTAACAATTTGTTTTTGTTTTTTCATATTAGGTTTTGTTTTTTTGTTTGTTTATTAAATAGTATTTGTTTTGTGCTTATATTAACTTAAACAATCTGGTATGAATAATGAATATAAAATTATATATTTTAGTCTTTGTTTAACAACTAACTATTTTTACAAAACTAAGTGGTTGATTGTGCTTATCGACATTCACCAACCATTTTACTTTTAGCTATATTAATATTATATTATCCACAAAACTAAATAATCATATACAACAACAAATTTTAAATTTTAAATCACATCAATTTTAAAAAAATACAGCGAAAACCTACTAACTCTATCAGTCATGCCAATTTTAAAAAATAAAGCAAAAAATTGCTACAACTAACGTTAAATGGTATATTGACAAATTGCACATCATAAATTTACACTTGTCGAATTAGTGAAATGGTCAATTTTACAATTTCAACGGAAATAATGCAAAAAATTACCACTACTAAAGTTAAAGTGAACTGAATCAAGGTATGGTCAGCCCATCAATCACAACATTTATTACAAAGGGCTCCACAAGAGCGACATGTCACTTACAAGAGTAGAACCTGGGTGGGGAGGGTAACATTCATTCCTCCCAACCACCCAAGCTACATCCATTTGACTAATTTAGACTTGTCCTATTAGTGAAATGGTCAATTTTACTTGTACAATAATTGGACATGTTTTAAAGTACTGTTAGGTTTTGAAAGTGTTTTTGATATTATTGTATAGTTATATGTTCGTAGAGTACTTGTCTTATTGTTGAAATAGTCAATTTTACTTTTTTATAATAATTGAAAATGTTTTAAAATACTGGAAGGTTTGGATTGACATTTTCTATATGTTCGCGGACTTGCGTTTTTTATTGGAATGGTCACATTAATTGAAAATGTTTTACAGTATTATGAAGTTTTACGGTGATTTAATATTATTTTTACTTGAAAATGTATTAATGTATCGTGAAGATTTAAAGTTAATTTTGATATTATTTTTATACTTGGATTTGAAGATGTTTTTTTAAATGTTTTAAAGTATTGCAAAGGTTTGAAGATGATTTTATTGGAAAAGTTTGAAAATGATTTTAATGTTATATTTATAATCAAATTTTGGCAATGTAGTAGTAACATCATAACAATGTTTGTATCTAAAAAGACAGCTATATTTTGGTAGGTTAACAAAGATGTTATCAATGAAGTGGAGCCAGGACCATTAATGGTGATTTTTTTGGACTTTTTGGTTTTGGTTTTGCAAGAGATTTTTTTAGAATGATGTTATGGTAAGCACTATATATTTATCCTCACAAGTTACTAAGAATGTTTTCTTTATGTATACGAGTCAAATGAAAATGTAGCTCGTTTATGTATATGGCTCATAATTTTATATTAATAAAATTGATGAATTGTGATATTTTTTCTTGGAAATTGATAATTCAAACTTTAGACTTGAGCAAAGGCAAGTATTCCATGTCCTTACTGAGTTGAAAACTTAGTTAATTTTAGAATTATAATCATTTCATGAATCTATTCTAAAAGCATATTTTTCCAATATTAATAATTAATAATTTTTCCAATGTAAATATGAAGAGAAATTAGGATTGCAAGCTAGCCCATGTAATTCAAACGCTAGAACAACATTGCTATATACTTGAGAAGCATTTAATGTATTTATATATCATAATTTTACAATATTTTACTGGAAATACAAATATGTTACAAATTCTTAGTTTTCTTTTCTCATGAGGGTTTTAGTTAAATTTTGATGTATGACCCCTGGTGTATCTTCTTTTCTAGATTGATCCAAATTAATAGGATAATTTTAATGAAAAAATGTATATTCTTAATTTTAAACTATGATATCTCCAAAAGTCAAGGCTGAAACTCTGTTTTGCTTAGCATTTGAAGGATAAAACAATCACTTTGTGAGAAATTGAAGACCTTGATCTCTTGCTAAGTTAAAAGCAAAAAAAGAAAATCTCATTTTGAGAAATTGAAAGTCCTTATTGTAAAATTAGCAAGACCCCGGGATCATTAGGATGGATTGAACCTCACAATGAAAGAACAATGAATGAGGACGGATTTCAGTGCAAGAATTGCCAAACAATCATCGTGGATTTATTTAGACAAGATGCAAGAATTTGACAACATAACCATAACTGAATAATCATTAAACTGTATGAAATACATCCATGATACAATAGAGAGAATTTGAATCCTCTAGGAGTGATTCGATATCGTGACTTGGACTGACTCTAGACATCCCTAACTGTGGAAAAATTACCACTGAAGGCTCGCTAGTGTAACTCTGGACAAATGAAGCACCTCACAATCAGTTAACTAACCGAGGCATGTGAGAAAAGGCGTCTAACTCCTTAAATCATGCAAAAGTGGTGCTAGGATAACTTAAGGTGAACTTAATGTGGCCCATTAGAGCATAACTCAACACAAACTAGGGTGAACTGATGGTGAGAATCCCGTGACTCATTGTGAGCTCCTAAAATCTAGGGATTGGTGTCCGGATCTCCTAAACTCATGCATGAGGGTGCATCAAGTGGTAGGTGGGTCCCATATAAATTCTCCATGGAACTAATGAAGTGGAAACGTATTCCTAAGCTGGGAAAGTGACATTTAGACTATGGTAGACAAGGGAGGATTACAATAATCCTAACACCACTCCTTAATCCAAACTTGGATTACCCCGGCCCTAGAAACTAAGACCAAAGGTCACCCATACAATCTAATGTAAACAAATATTTGCTCAATAAATTGAGGAAATGGGGAAAACCTCATTGGAACCCCCCCCCCTCAAAATGAACAGTGAACCATGAACAAAACAGAATCAAACCTTCACACCAAGAAGAGACCTGAGTAAACAAATCTCTTTTCAATGAAGGATTTTGTGAATATGTCCGCAACCTGCTCCTCTGTAAGGAAGTAATGCAGAATGATAGTATTACTATGCATTAGTTCCTGAATGTAGTGCATATGGACTTCTATGTGTTTGGTGTGCTACTTATGTACCGGATCACTAGAATTTTTAATTGCACTTTGATTATCATAGAAAATGACTACTAAAGGAGGAGTGGGAATTACAAACTCTGTCAAAATCCCATGTAGCCAAAATTCCTGAATAACTTCATTTATAGCCCCTCGATACTTTGCTTCAACTGAAGAGAGAGCAAGAGCTACTTGCTTCTTGCTTGGCCAACTGATTGGTCCAGATCCCAACATGAACACAAACCCTGAAGTAGATTTTATGGCAGTACTATCTCTAGCCCATTCTGAATCAGTAAAACCGATCAAATCTAGCTGAGCACCAACAGAATAGTGAGTCCCAAACTCTCTAGTACCCTACACATAATGCAAGATGCACTATGCTTCCTTCCAATGCAGCTCATGTGGCTCCTGCATGAACCTAGCAATAAAAATCATTGCATATGACAAGCCTGGTCTCGAATGAGTAAGGTACAATAAGCTACCAATCAGCTGTGTGTACAGAGTGCTATCAACCAGGGGTGTAGAACCACCTTATTCCAATATGATGTCAGATAGGAAAGGGAAAGATGTTTCTTTGTAATCATTCATATCGAACCTCTTGATAAAATCACCTACTTATCTAGACTAAGTAATCATGATCCCTGCAGCTTTTTGATTCACTTCAAGGCCAATAAACTGCCTCAACAACCCTAAATCTATCATGGAAAATTCCTTGCTCAAATCTAACATGATGTCCCTTAATCCAACAGTTGAACCATTGGAAATGGGCAAGTCATCCACATACAATACAATCAATAGTAAACAACCTCCCTTCTGCTGCATGTATAAATTGCAGTCATACTTGCACCTTTCAAACTTTTGTGATAGTAAGAAGGAATCCATCTTGGCATACCATTCCCTTGGGGATTTCTTGAGCCCATACAAATATTTCCTTACTTTGCAAACCAACGAGGAATATTCAGTCTACCCCTCAAGTTGTCTCATCTATATCTCTTCTTCCAAGTCACCATGGAGGAAGGCACTCTTCACATCCATGTGATGTACCTCCCATTTCTTCGAAGTTGCAATGACCAAAAAACCTTATGGAATCCATTCTTGCAACTGGGGAAAATGTTTCATTGTAGTCCAATACATGAAATTTTGAATACCCCTTTACAACTAACCAAGCCTTGTACTTGGTAGTAGATCTCCATCTATTGTTAGTTTGGTTTTGTAGATCCATTTGCATTGGACAAACTTTCTCCTTGGAGGTAAGGACACAAGCTCCCATGTCTTGTTGTTATGTAGCAAATAATATTCATCATCCATGGTTTCCTTCCACATTGGATCATGGAAATACTCTTTGTAGAACTAAGGGTCAAACCCTATCATCATGTAGCACCTCTCTGGGAGAAGTGGATCAGTATGACAAAGTGTGAGGTTCTCATCCTGAAATTGATATCTAGTTCCCCTCTATCAGATGGATCCCCAACATTGTTCCTAGAAGCTTCAATGAGTTTTTGAGCCCATTTAGGCCTTGGATTGGGAGTAGGATCTAGATCTGATTGATTTGCATTCTCAATATAAATATCTTGTTCTTCTTGATCCTCATCTTCGGATTTTGAATCTGAAACATCAATAGAAACATCATCATATGTAAATGGAATAGATTGAGAATTTATACCTTCCTCTTCAGGTGGTTGTAGATCATGCAATGGATCTTCATTGAATTGGACACTCCACTGTATGAAGCATCTTCTAGTTGCAACCTTCATCAACTTGTAAGATTTTGCATCATCTGCATATCCCAACAGAATGCATTCACTACTTTGAGGTTGGAAGTATTCCCTCTTGTCATATGGAATTTGGGACCATGCTTTGGAGCAAAAAACCCTCAGATGTGAGACATTAGGATTATGTGCCATCAATGCTTCGAATGGAATGACCCCAACCACTGACTTGTAAGGTAATATGTTCTATATGTATGGAGAAAAGTTCAATGTTTCAGCCCACATATATGGTGGAAGATCTATTGATTCCTCTTTCAATGATCAGTTCTTCCTCTCATCTAACACCATTTTGTTGTAGCATGTATGGGACTAAATGTTGCATCTGAATACCTTCTAAAGCACACAACTGTTGAAACTCTCTTTTGATGTACTCACCTTCATTGTCTGATTTGAGTGCTTTGATATTCTTCCCAAGAGTGTTCTCAACTAAGGGTTTGAAAACTTTGAAAGTTTCAAACACCTAAGACTTATGCTTAAGAAAGTATATCCAAAAATACCTGGAGTAGTCATCAATGAAGGTCAGAAAGTATCTGGATCCATTCATGGATGTTGTATGCATTGGTCTGGAGACCTCACTATGTACCAAATCAAGTGTAGAGGCAACTCTTCTTTCCTTCCAAAATTCATACCTTCACTATGGTGCTTACCTACCAAGCAGCCATTGCAAAAACCTTGAGATGAATTGATCAGAGGAAATCCCTTGACCATTTCTTCAATGTGAAGCCATTGGAGGTATTTGAAATTCAGATGGTCGAATATCTCATGCCAGATTTTGCTTGTTTCATTAGCAGACTCAATAAGGCACTTTTGTGTGAGCATGGAAAAAATGTGAGAACTCACAGCCTTGAAGGCATGGTTTGCAACTCCTTTCGCTATCAACTTCCCAGTAGAGATATCTGATATCTCAATTGTGTCAGGTTCAAATACAACTTGCTTTGGTGAACCTGTAAGGGTCATCTAAGATACAAGCAATAGATTTGCTACTAAGGAGGGAACATATAGGACATCATTGAGCACTACATGCTCAAATTAAGCTGAACCCTTTCCAACAGTTGGGATTTGAGAGTCATATCCCATGTGTATGCTAGGATCACCACTGAGATTTAGAGAAGAAAATGGTTCTTTGGAGGCAACCATGTGGTTGGAGGCTGCTGTATCAAGGAGGGAGGCTTGTGATTGTGAGAATATAGCCTCTAGTGCATTACATCTCTCATGATATTCACTATTTCTTCCATAATTAGTATTCCTTATGCCTTCATGGATGGAAATATTATGTTGTTCAAGAAGTATTGAAATATGATCTATAGTTTTCTTCTTACATGGGTTCTTTGGATGGTTTCCTCTCTTGCAATACGAGCACTTGGTATTTTCAAACCTCTTCTTCCTATCCTTCTTAGAACCAGAGGTCCCATATGAAGTATTTTGCTTCTCCTTTGGTTTAGTTTCGGTGTTCTTTTTTTCCTTACCCTTATATCTTCCTTTAGTTTATGCATTCTTGGTCTCCCCACCCAAAATATATTGATTCTTGGCAGTTTTAAGGGCTCCCATTTGGATCAACTTGTCTTTATTTTGAATGACGGGTTCAGTGAATGAATCAAGTGAGGGAATTTGTCAGTTTGGTGTTGTCAGTCTCCTAGAGTGGAATGTGGATACAAATATTGAAAATCTAGGGAGAATCTTGCTCAGGATGGAGAGCACCAATTTCTCATCCTTCTTGTCAATTTCGCATTGCTTGCACTGCACGACCAAAGACTTAAAATTGGAGAAGAATTGTTAGATGGTTCCGAAACAGTTGGGTAAAAGAGAAATCAACTCATTCTCCAAAATGTCTCCCCTGAGTTCATCCTACTTAACAAACAATGTTTCGAGCTTCTTCCATACTTCTCTTGGTGTTTTTAATCCATCAAGGTGGAAGAGTAACTCCCTGGAGATATGAATGCACATGAAACCAAATGCTTCATCCAACTTGTTTAGGTACTTTGATTTATTTAAAGGCTTTTGGGGTTCGACCTCCTTTCCCATTGTGGCCCTATAAATACCTTTGTTGTGCAACACAATATGCATATCTCCCCTCCAATCTAGGTAATTGAAGGGTGTGAGGATCCTCGGTGTCAAGGCTATTGAATTCTCCATTTTGCAACTTCATGAGCAACACAATTCTTTTGAATTCTTCAAATAACCTGCATAAAATTATCAATTCGAAGGTAAACCATATTAATCACACTCTACTTTGACATGAGCACATTATCAGGGTGCTTCACACATGTCTAGACTTCTCTAGAAAAATCTAAAGGGAGCATTGCAAAGATACCGGGATTTTATGTGGAACCTAGTTTCTTTTGGTGCATCAATGGAAGTATATGAGGACTTAAAATGGATAATAAAGATCCGATACCATGTAAAATTAGCAAGACCATAGGATCATCAGGTTGGATTGAACCTCACATTGAAAGAAGAATGAATGAGGAAGAATTTCAGTGCAAGATTTTCCAAACAATCATGGTGAAATTATTCTGAGAAGAGGCAAGAATTTGACAACATAACCATAATTGAATAATCAGAAAAATGTATGAAATACATCCATGATACAATAGAGACAATTCAAATCCTCTAGGAGTGATTCGAATATCATGAATTGGACTGACTCTAGACATCACTAATTGTGGAAAAATCATGGCTGAAGGCTAACTAGTGTAACTCCGGAGAACTGAAACACCTCACAACTAGTTAACTGACCAATATAGGTGACTAAAGGTGCCTAACTCCTTAAAACATTCAAAAGTGGCACTAAGATAACTGAAGGTGAACTGAATGTGGCCCATCGAAGCATAACTCAACACAGACTAGGGTGAATTGATGGTGGGTCTCATATGACTCAGTTTGGTCTCCTAAAATATAGGGATTGGTCTCTTGAGCTCATCAACACATGCATGAGCATGAATCAAGTGGTATGTGGGATCCAGATAACTTATCCATGGCACTAATGAAGTGGAAACATATTCCTAAGCCTAGGAAACTGACATTTAGACTATGGTGGACAAGGGAGGATTACAATAATCCTAACACTTATCTATTTTAGATTATATTTCAATTGATTTGATTGTGGAGATGCAACTAACACAAATGGGGCACATAAGAAATATGTCAAGGACCATTATGATAGATCTGTTTGTGCTCAAAATTACTTAGAAGGAGACTTGGTACTTGTTTACGACCAAAATAAGGATGAGACTTGGTACTTGTTTATGACCAAAATAAGGATGACTTGGGGGACAGTCAAGTTCAACTGTCACAACACCAAGGATCCAACCTAGAACTGAGGCCCGTTCACTTCCTTGAATGCGTGGCACTACCTTAACACAACTCTTGGTGATAGAACCACTCGAAAGTGTGCCTGTCAGGCTATGCCTTTCCCATAAATTAACAATTACTTGTTATACTTAGTTTATTATTTGTCATTCTTTAACTCTTAACACTTCACCAAATAAATTCATAGACAATAATAAATGTGCTCAATGACACCTTAATGGGGTGCACCCAAAATATATAACAATACAAGAGAGAGTACAATATACTTGGAGAGAGCTCGTAAGCTACTTCTCTAAGAGTATTCCTAAAACGCTAGTGATTCCTCTTACAGATGAAACCCTAATAATTTTCCCCACCTCTTCTTGGTGACTGAATTATGTTTGTGGATTCCCTTGTAGCTCCTGTAGGTCCACCTTCAACGACACTTGAACTCCTCTCTCACTTAGGAAACCATACACCTAATACTGCGCCCAGTCTCTTGCATAGAGTTGTGCCTAACTTCTATGAAAAGTGTGCTCGTTCTCTTGTGTGCGCTAACTCCCACTTTTTTTTTTCAAATCTACCTCCAAGTCTCAACTCCTCCTTACATTTATAGGCTTCCAAGTCATGTTAGGGTGCGCCCAAGGGTCACACCACCTTCAAGGTAAGCTGACCAATGACATGCTAAGGAGTGTTCTATCCAACACTTGATCACAATTATTACTTGGGTGGGATTCTTCCCGCACCGGAGTGTCCAAGGTGCCGTATGCTAAGCTCGTTGCTGAAGCCACTCCAACCAGGATTGAAATTTGACATCATACCTTTCTCGTCAATAAATTTTTAAATGATTTTTTTAATTTTAATATTTCCTTTTATTTGATGTTTAAATATTAATTTTACCCATCATCATAAGAGTTGATTTTTTGTAAATAACATTTACAATACTACGAAACATTGAATTCTCATATCATGCCTCATATAATAATAAAAAATAAAAAATTTATAAAAAATATAACAAACAAACATAATAAAATAAACATAATGATTAAACCAAACACACACGATTACAAGAAGGTTTATCCTCAAAACCTTTAAATAGTCTTCTTCACAAGCAATACAACGGGTCATTACCATGGGCCAGCAAATATCATGGCCCCAAAAAACCATGACAGAGTCAAGTTTACCTAACGAGGGGAGACAATGAGATCATGAAAAAAATCAAAATTTATATATTAGAAATAGAAATATAAAAAAGTAAATATAGAAATATAAATAGACATATTTAATTATTAATAACTAAATAAAAATAGTAATACATAACATACACACACACACTTGGGATATAGATATTAATGACGTGTAAAAATAAAAATGCACTTCAAAATGAAGGGTGAAGTTAAAATTCATTCTTCGTTTAATTTTATGAAGCAACATTATTTTGATGTGTAAAACGACAAATAACAACTATTTCACTATCAAATTTCAACATAGACTCCAACCTCCACATTGGGAGCTTGAGTTGGATGTGCACTTGCCTTGCCTTCCTTTTGAATGGTCTCTTTCCCAACACACCCATCCTTAGCCCCATGCCAAGGAAAGACCGTTACATCAACCCTATGTGGCGTGGTCCTTATATTTTGAGGTTTGTCCTTAGTAGGAGAACTTACGATTTGAAAGATCCCACAAGAGGATCTATTTCAAGAAGTATTATGTTTAGGTAGCAATGCCAAGGAATACCTTCGTACACATTGTATATAAGTAGTTTCTTTGCTTTGTTGTTTTATCTTATTTTTCTCTTGGATCTTTGGTCCTTTCTTATCATGCTTTGTGCTTGATTGGAAAGTGTTATATAGCTCGCTTTTCTACGTGGGAATCATAGATAGGGATAACCTTCACACTAAAAACCATTCTTTCGTTTCTTAATTGATTTATTCTCGCACATGTCATTGTGATATTAGGAGGGGTTTATCTTGGGCCTACATTTGTATTACTAGGAACTTCACTATTAAAAAAAAGTCTATAAATCTAAAAAAACAAAATTATATTTTGAAAATTTGAATTTTTTTTCATATTGGTGCGTCCTATTGAATATATAAAATAGTGTCAAATTAGGATCATGAACAAGTTATACAACTTGATGAGAACCCAATATTGTTATAATTTTTTCGGGGTTAGTTTTAACAGCGTTTTTTTAACCTCTGTTTCAGAAAGTGTGTACACCAGTAGCACCATTTTTCATTTTGAGCCCCTTTTTGTGATTTTGAAACTTTTTGGTAATAAAAAAACTATAATTTTTATTTACAAATGCATTTTTTCAAATTTTACAAAAAAATTACATTTAGTAGCTAAATATAAGGAAAAAATATATACATTTTCGAATATTTTTAACTTTTAGCATCTAGTTAGAATGAAAAATATTCATATTTTGGAAGTTTTTGTTCAAAACTTTGATCTTAAATAAGTCATTTTTATGGCCAAATTTGTAAAAAAAAAGAAGAGAAAATAAAGACATTTCAACCCCCTTCTAACACATTTTCAACTATTTATGTAAAGAACTAAAAAATTCAACATTTTTCAAAGGAAAATTGAAAAGCGAAAACCAAAACAAAATACAAATATAATATATTTTTAAATTAAAAAAAAAAGCAAAAATAATTAAAAAACCTCACCCCCTACCTATCGCTCCCTACCAACCAATACCTAGCTTGATTTTGAAAATCAACGGGCCATCGCAATGGGGTAGCGCGTGGGAGGAAGATCCACTCCTTCTTTTGCCCATGCACAACCCCTTTGCAGTGACCCGTTGATTCTTATAATCAATCTAGTGTTGGTTTGACACAGACCAGAGGGATGTGTGGGTAGGGAGCGGGGGGTGGGAAGAGGGAGGGAGAGGGGAGAGGTGACACTGGGGTGAGGGACGGACACATCGATTCTCAGAATCAAAATTTCTTTTGAAAATCTAAACTATTTTTGTTTATTTTGAAATGTTTAAAAATATAATATTTTTTTAAACATTGAATTTTTTTAAAAGGTTTTGTTCAAGAAATGTTAAGTTTTTTTTTAATTTATGTCTGATTTTGTTTTTTTATTTTTATTTTTACAATTTTTTTTGGATTTTCTTAAAAAAACTTTATATATTTTCTATTAAGATTGTAAATAATTTTTTTTTTTAATTTTCTTTTAATTGGGTTTTGAGTTTTTTAAATAAATTTTGTGATTTTTAATTTTCATTTTTTTAAATTTTATTTTTTATTTTTTTAGTTATAGCTTTTTAAATTTTAATCTAGAATAAAAATGACATTGTTTCTAGGAGGTCCACTTTTTAATCCATGGGTCAATTTGGGGTTTCAATTTCGATGATACCACCCATGGTTTCTTTTAGGGTTGTTTTTGGTGTTTTTATGCAAAAATATGAATATTTATGGCTAGAGTTTTTGTTCTTTGTATTTAGTTCTCGTTTTATAGCATACCGTGTTTCCTCCCTTGTATGCCCAAATATCATAACTTCCACATTTTATGTTTTAATATATGGTTTTATTATAAATAATATCATAAATTCTTTTATTTTATATGGCAAGAGTGATGAAATAATTTATTGAATAATTTGCATATAAATCAATGCTAGTTTTATAAAGTGTTACTAAGATATTTAATAAATACAATTTTAAATTATGATAAAATGATTTAATAACGACATTTTTTTGAAAAAACTTGCTACATGTAGCATCAATTTTCAATTCAGGGCTTGATTTTAAGGATTTTGTAAACAACAATAAGGATTGTTTTGGTCCATATCTATAAAACCACAAAAAAATAGTGCTACAAGTAGCACCACTTTTTTTTTATTAGAGGTTGTTTTTTGTGTTTTTTATGCAAAAACATGAGTTTTATGGCTAGATTTCTCGTTTTGAGTATAACGTTCTCGTCAAGTTGTATAGCTTATTCATGATGAAATACCATCCCAATGTATGGATCGTCATTGATCACAATCAATTGATGTGACTTCCAGTCAAAGAAGTCATCATTGAAAGCATTTGTGACTTTTCCATCCCTAAGCCTATGCATAATCTCAGGCCATTGAAGCATCCTCAATTATCTCACAATAGGCAATTCAAGGGGGATATGAGAGCATACTGCAGGGATCCTCTCAAGGAATAAGGGACACAATATGCTTCCATAACCAAAGGTTTTGGTGTTCCTTAACTTGCAATTGTTTAGTTGGATTTTCATTTTCTAGGGGCCTCGATGACTAATCAAGCATAGTAGGAGTGATGCAGATCTTGCCACACATGCAATTATTCAAATGATTCTCTTAAGATTCAATCTTTCAATCTTAGTGATTAGAACTTGGGTACCTATATTTTGGGCACCAATTGAGCAATATGTTTATATTTTTTGTTGTAAGATC
>LPNX010315478.1:33569-277369 GCA_001517045.1 Pseudotsuga menziesii | reverse complement strand
AAATCATAATAACTCCTAAGCAACACCCATCCACATCCGCAACTAATCAAAACACTTTAACAACTTAAGAGCCATAGAAACTCTTTTGTAGGGACTACCCCTTTTGGCTTCGTTAGGAGTTAGCCTAAACGGAGGAGCTAGGAGTAGGTGACAGTACCTAGCTCTGTGCTTGCCCCCAAGGTCACACCTCTCCCACTTTCTCAAGTGAGGAGACAGCTTTCGAAAGATTTTTGCTGCTGGTGTGCAATCAACGGACAACACATTCCCAACAAAAAAATTAATATACCAATCCAACACATGACCTCTAAAATTTGTTATCATCTGATCTCTTTTTACGAATTCATCTTTCACTTGTCGAACAATCCATGCAACATACAAAAAACAATTCTTCTTTGTATCCTATGTTCCAATCCCATTAAAAAATAGGAAATTTCATATTGTCCCCAACTATCCTATGTCTCTAGGGTATCTACAAACCCGAACTTGGTGGTGTACTATGTGAACTGTTATGCTGATTATTATCAGGAAAATACTGTGATGAATTAAAAGGTCTTACCTTAATTTTAGGATATGTACGCGGGGTTGTGGGTATGCCACAACCTCGGGTATGATTTAATTATGGATCTCCTTCTACTTTTGATACAAGTTGATATTCTTCCTCTTCATCGAGTAGTGGTATTGATTCATAGTCTCCCCTTCTAGTCACAATGAAGCTCTCTCTCCTGGTCACAATCCTTATCCTCTTATTTGACTGGAACTTCTTCCCATTCCTCAAGTAACCACTCTCTTCGTCGATATCACTTTCTCCTCCACAAAACATTTCAACATATCCCGTACATTCTTATTCAATCCTTCCTTTGGTCAAAACCCATTCTCACGTGCACAATCTCTCCAATTGTCGAAGTCCATCCTCAGGATCCCCTTTTCACACATGATGATTTTAATCCATAATTTTAAGAAATTCACATACTTACCTCGTGGCCCTTAATATAATTATCTTTGTACTTCACTATAATATTTAGTAGTATCCAGAATGATCTCAGTGATATATACCTCCAAAATACTATCGACCGAAAAATTGACAACCCTCGATATTGTATTATCGACACTCTTTAGTCGTTGAATCAATTATGGTGTCCAAATCCTAGGTTCTCCTCCTTGGAAATTAGTCTTCTAGAGCGTCAACATTTCTAGCCACTCATATAACACAATAGGAAATTCTTTGAAGAGAATTTCATGAATATCATAATGTACATACCTTCCCAACCATTCTCCTAGAGTCAGTCACATATTCCTATTCTTTTCCTAAGCAAATTATCTTTCCTTCTAATCGACACAAGAACAAATATTTGTTTTGTCGGATTCCAAAACATTTCCCCTTCACAATGAACCTGGTCCCAAAAATGGAACCATTTGTTGGCACAAACTTACACTAAGATAGGTTCATACCATCCAGTACCAACAAACCCCAAGATACCATCCCAGAAGGAGTTGAAGCCTTTTAGCAACACCTGCGATGTAGGTGAAGTCTCACTTGAAGTACCTATTGGAGCTACATGAACTAAGATTCTGCAACAGTGAAGGGGATTTATAATACCATATACTTCGACAGAAAACCCATCAACATATCATGCAATGCGACATAAATTCATGCTATTAGTACTAACCATACCCATTATTTTTTTGTACTCAACCAACAATACACATTACTATTCATTTAAGATTGATTGTTCATAACGTAAGAAATTATAGTATACATCACAAAATAACACCATGATTTAACGTGGAAACCCAAATCAAGAGAAAACCAAAGAAGTGATTGTTTATTCATAAGAGTCACAAACCGAACACTTCTTCTCTGTGCACTCAACTTACACACACTATCTCCATCATCCGTTTTACACAGATCTGTGCACACATCCTGAAGATCGACTCATTCTCTGCGACACAGCTTAGTCTTCAACCCAAAACAACATTACATCATTCTCGATTGGCTTTCTTACCGAACTCTCTTGACTCTAAACTTCTAACTTACTATAAATTCCCAACCCATTACATATTTATATGCTCTAATGACCCGATTTACATCCCATTCCACTATTCGACTCGTTACATAAGTGGACAAAATCCTAACTAACTAAGCAACCTTTCGGTTTAACTTTTAAAAAGCTGGAGCTTTTCCTTGAATTCTACCTCAATTGTTGTACTTGCACCCGTCCATCGCAACCCTTTGACCGCACTTTGCAAAACTGGGTTCCAAAGTACTAGAACCAAAACCTCGAGCCAACACATGGTATGTGGAACATTGAAATAATGTGTTAATGATGCTTCAGCGCCATTCTTGGTAATGGACATATAGGAATTTCATAATGAAGGATGGTCCATGGTCCATCATCATAGTACATCATAACTTGAGGCTGGTGTAGTTGACTACAACATGTTTGAAGGATAAACGTGTCTTAGTTGTAGCATTGAGTGGGATAAAAGCAACTTCATTCCTATTTGAGTACATTATTTAACTGGTGAGTTCAAATGCACAACATTCATTAAACCCAACGTGAGCTGTCCAAATATCTAGCGACTGATTGTAAATAAATGGTATTTAAAGACAAAGGAAAGATGAATGATTTATATCTCATTTTGTTGGCTATAAATGTTCATGGGTTATTATTTTAGAGTGGTGGAGAAATGCAAACCAATATGTCATGCGATCCAAAACAATTGAGTCTGCTGATTGAAACAGTGTGGATTAAAACCACTCTTCACTAGCTCTGAAATCTCTATTTTGTTGGATATTGTGTGCCATGTTTCCAGATTTTAAGCAAATAAACCTCATCATTCTATTTAAGGAAAAAAATAATTAAATGTTATGTCCTACATCTTCAATCAATAAGTTAAGGCCGCATTTTCAGATATTAAAACATGCTTGATAGATGGTTCAACATATGGTTGGTGAGGTGGAAAATTTAATGAAGACATTTGAACAATTGGAGATAGATGGTAGTGCATTTTCAAATATAAAGGGCAAGATCTCAACCCATCATCAACATTTCCATAATTAATAAGATCAAGATCTCTTGTTTTTTTGAAAGGAAACGATTCAAGGAGGAGCCTTGGCAAGGAGCACATTATCAAAGGAATTTATCAAAAGACAAAGATTAGGTTAGAGATACCAGTTCTAGAAATTAAACATATAAATTAACAGTCGATCATTTCAAGGAGAAGAATCAACATGATTAGCTCCAAATTTATAGGCATTTGTGGTCAAGAACACTGTTTTAGCAAATAGTCAGTCAGGTTTTGGCTCTTGGAAGCATTTTGTATAACTTCCTATGTTTAGAATGTAATATGGGGTTGGATCCCAAAGAAAAAAAGATTATTGTGCACTGTAATATTTTTATCCATCAATAAAATTTGCAGAGAACAGAAGGAATGAACATTTTTCTGAAACATAGATTCATGTGTTGATATTTCCAAATCTGTAATCTTCTCACATGTGTATGTGTTATCTTTAGCTCAGTATTCCATTAAATGTGTTGTCTTCTAGCATTCGATTGAGAGTAAATGGTTTGGAATTCATATCTGGTGCTCCAAATGCATGCAATTGAATGCTTACACATTTTCCTCTAAAGTTACATTAGAATTCATCTAAAGTTTGATGTTCTGATGTAATGGATTGTTAATTCTAAATTCTACTGTCATCCTAAATCGAGCTTAGTGATTGAAAAAAAAATGTCTACCTTTCCTTTGTGTTTGGAATTGTTTTATCTCCACTTTTTGGAAATTGAATTTATTTACCTAATAACTCCATGCCCAATGGTTTCTTTCTATTTTCAAACATTTTGTTAAAACCCCATTACTACTAAGAGATCTAGTCATTGTTACGAATTTATGCGAGAAATGTTGTTGAGTGATTTTTAGGACAACATATTCATAAAGGGACCCCCATTTGGATTGAAGACACCAGCTTCAGATCCTAAAGATTGGTTTGAGGTTACCTTGGGAATTTTATTTCATAGCCAAGGAGAATTTATGAGATATAACAAGTCTGATGAATGTTGTATTTAGGAAATACATGGATAAATTTGTAAAAGTGTTTTTCGATGATATTCGAATTTATTCTAACACTCATGGGGAGCATAAGGAACATTTGAAACTAGTTTTGCAATGTTTGAGGGAGAACAAGCTATATGCCAAGATGTCAAATGTCCATTTTTCCAATCAAAGATTCACTACCCAGGTCATATTATTTCTAGTGAACACATTGTAATGGATCATGCAAAGATAGAAGCTATCATTGAATGGACAACACCAATAAACATGTATGAGGTACATGGTTTTATGGGTTTGGTGGCTAGCATAAAATATTTGTGGAGGGGCTCTCTAAGATTGCAAACTCAATCACTTCTTTGATTAAGAAATGAGTGACGTTTGTTTGGACTAAATAGTGTGATCAAGCTTTTGTTAATCTTAAGCAATTGCTAACTTCATCCCCAGTCTTGAATGTGCTTGATATGGACACACATTTTGTTGTATGTGAAGATGCATTCAAGGCATGATTGGGTTTTGTGCTCTCTCAAAATGGGAGGGTGATTTCATATGATTTCAGGAAATTAAGATCCCATGAGGAGGGATATGAAACTCATGACTTGTATTGGCATAAATAGTTCTTGTTTTTGAGGCTATGGATGCATTCTCTTGTGGATCATAAATTTGAGTTGAAAAATAACCACAATGGTTTGCAACATATATTCTCCCAAAATAATTTGAATGCAAGAACAAGGTGTTGGCTAGAGCTTCTAAGTGAGTATGAATTTGATATCACTTGCATCAAAGGAACTCTAATAAAGGGTTGATGCACTAAGTCAAAGGCCTCGTAATTTTTCTGCAATTCCTTTAAAAGTGGACTTAAGAGAGCATATTTTAAATCATCAAAGAAATTATAGTTGTTTTTTAGAAGTAAGAGCTATGTTAAGTGGGAAATAAGATTGTAAACCCAAGCTAGAAGGTTATTATTGTGATAATGAATTGGTAAGGTTCTTGAAGAGAATCTATATTCCACAAGGTGAAGGTCTTTGTGAGATGATTTTGAATGAGGTTCATCATTCATTGTATGCAACACATCTAGGGGTGAAAAAAAATGTATGTTGATTTGAAACCCAATTTCTTTTGGGTAGGCATGAAAAATGATGTAGTTCTTTTTGTGGCCAAATGTTTGGAATGCCAACTTGTAAAGGCTGAGCATCATCATCCAATCGACTTATCCTCATGATGTTCCCTTGTATAAATGGGAAGTGATATCAATGTATTTCATAATATATTTACCTCTAACTATGAAAAGACACAACTTCATACTACTAGTGGTGGATAAACTTACCGAAAGTTCTCAATTCATTCTGGTTAAAGACACTTAGAAATCCCATGAGATAACACAGGTGTTTATTAAGGAAATGGTTAGAATCTATGGCTTTCCAAAGAAAATCATAGATCCTCAATGTTTACTGGGATATTTTGTATTGCATTCCAACTTTCCCTTCAGACTCATCTTAATTTTTGAATGACATACCATCTTAAAACTGATGGCCAGACCAAGAGGGTGAACCAAGTTTTAGAGGGCATGCTTCTCTTTTGTTTTATGGACCAACAAAAAAATGGGAAGAATATCATCCATTAGTGGAATTTCCCCATAATAATAGTTACAATAGCTTTATTGGTATGGCACCTTTTGAACTACTTGTAATGTAGGCCCCACAAAACTCCATTATGTTGGCACAAAATTTAAGATAGAATACTGGTGGGAACTAAAATGATTTAGGAAATGGAGGAGCAAGTGTCTTTAATTAGAAAAATACTGAAGGAAGATCAGAACCTCCAAAAGAGTTATGATGATTCTCATAGAGTGGATAGTAGTTATAAAAAAGGATATAGTTATTTCCTACATATTAAATCCAATAAAAGTTCCATAATATTTGGGAGGGGATCCAAACTATCTCCTTGATTTGTAGAGTCATTTGAGATCTTGGAGAAGATTGAACCTATAACATATCTGATTGCTTTGCCACCAGTACTACATAGTATGCATAATGATTTTCATGTATATGTTTTGATACATTATGTTCCAAATGCATCTCATATTTTTTATTGGAAACAATTGAATCATTTGTAGGTTAATATGCATAATGTTTTTCATGTATTTGTTTTATGATATTGTATTCTAGTTGCATCTCATATAATAGATTGGAAACAAATGAAACACTTGCATGTTACAAGCAAGGGGGTTTTGAAGGCATAACTAATATGCATATTGGACCATTGCACTCCACAGCTTAGGCATCGACTAACCGACTAGGTAAAGGTCAAATGGGACCTTTATAGTCCTAGTTATGCCACTTGGGAGGATGCAACATCCATGTGCATTGAATACCCATTTTTATTTACTTAGCAAACTTCAAGAAGAATTATTATTCCAAGAGAGAAAGGATGTAATGCCCCTTTGGCATGAATTTATATTACAAATATTTAGGAAAAACGTTTTAGCCATTTTGATGTGGGATGATATATGATTAGGATATAGAGGATATTTATATGATGTTTGGACATCTTAGTTATATTTAGGAATATGTATATATTGTTTATCTATGTCTATGAATATGTTGCGATAAATGTATGTGTTGGATGAGATAATATTGTATAATTGAATTTTGTATGAATTCTTAAATAGAATTGTAACTTCCAATTTCTAGATTAGATATTGGACAAGTGTTCATAAAATCAGAGATTACTAATGTTGTGAACTAGTGTGAGTTGTCGTAGGAAAACCTAGACTCATTGGTTAGTATGGAACCGTCAAGGAATACAAAATACCATTTGTGCAATTTGAATATTTAAATTGAGTATACAAATAAAGAATGATGTTGCAACAATAATACCCATGGAGGGGAACATAGGATAGAAATAATATGTTTACATTTTAATTTATATATGCTTGTTATGCGAGTTTTTATGTATGTGTAGGTCACAGGGTAGGACCTTTCCAACTAACCAACATATGAGTGTGAGCCACAACCATGTATTTCCAGAAGCAAGGAGTCTCTATTTATAAAAAAATGGGTGAGAGAAGTACTTATGCCGTAGATATAGGGACATGGATTCTTAACCCCATAATTGAATTAATTTANCACACACACACACACACACACACACACACACACACACACACACACACACGGAAATTATATTAAACGAATGAATGAATTATAATAAATGAATATAATTTTGAAAAATTAATACTGTGAAAATGTCTTTTGGGATGGCGCCTAGTGGGGCTGAATAATCCCTAAATTTGGAATAAATTAATTAATTAAATTATGCATGAGATGATGTGTAAATAGAGAACATTTGATAAATATAGGGTATCACAAGGACAAAGGGGAGGAGGGGGAAATGACATGGGGAGATACTACCAAATGTTTTCTAGACCTGGCATTACCGATTAACTATTGTTATTAGCTTGGATCTGGAGGAGTTTACACTAGTTCTAGTTATGTTTGTGGATATCAAGGGAATAAGTTTTCTTTCAGTAAGGTTGGGAGGAAATCGATTGGAATTAAGTGATTCAGCTAGGCAATAAATTTGCAAGTTGGAAATTTGATCATCAATTGGAATATAGTCTAAACGTGTATGATGGTATATTGAAAATTTGTAGAAATTTTAGTGTTTTATATTTGTAAGTTGAAAGAGTGTACTTGAAGAGAATGGTTATTTTTGATGGGTTAATAAAAATATGGGTATGAATTATTATATTTAGTTATTTTTTCTATATATTGCTTAACATCTATTTGTAAAAATTCCTGAATTAAATCATGTATTACAAATTAGAAAATTTGGAAAATAGTGGTTAGAACACTTAAATTGGAGAGAAACCTTGAATTTAAGCAGATATTCAATGATTTTTCAAGATGGAGGTTCTTCATGATAAATTCATGTTATATAATTACATGCTTTCTAGAGTTTTTTTAAGATTTCTTTTTTGTTGTTCATACTTATTTAAAATAAGATTTCCATAATTTTTATTTAGATTTAGAAAGACTTCATGGAGTCTCTATGTCATATGGGACTAGAAAACCCATTTTGAGTCCTCCTATGAGGTTTGCAAATCTGAAATTTGAGAACTCGCTACTAGGAAAAGGCCCTTTAGCGGAGGTTGTAGCAGATGATCCTCTCAAAAGAGCTCAATTATTTGTTTATAGTGGAGGTCACTAATGGAGGCGAGTGACTAGAGGTTTTAGCACATGATTTGTTTGGTGCATTTTTCATTATAATGACACCTATGCATTTATAAACAACACACACCAGTGCATCTATAAACAACATGCACTGGTGCATTTATAAAAAACACACACAACCATGTCGCACCGTGAGAAGAAACCATAAATGAAAAAAAATCTATGAGAAGTGCGACAATTTGCTATAGCTGATGCTATGCATTTTTAAATACAAAATGCCTCGGTGTGGGTAGTTTCAACAAAAACACCATATAATATTTTATGAAAAGTAATAAAATAATATTTTATTAAGATACTCATAAAATTTTGTTTAGAATCCAATTCATGGTACGTTTTCTAAACTGAATACCTGATGCATGGTATAGAAATGAACACACCATTTGATATTTTATAAAAAAAATTATTAAAAAATATCTTTAAATTTTATTTAGAAACTTGATCGTGGCGCGTTACCTAATAAACCACGCCTCGGTGTTCCTAGTATAAATGAATGCACCATTTTATGTGGTATGAAAAAATATATTATTTTATTAAAAAACTCATTACATTTTATTTAAAACCCTAACCATGGTGTGCTATTTAATACTAAATTCCCCGATGTGTATCATATACACTAGCATACCGGTCCATATTTCGTTAAAATTTTTAAAAATATTCAAAAAAGTTAATTTTAATCAAAATCCTAATAATGTCGGGTTGTATTTTAACTTCCCTAATGAGTCCGATTGTCGAGTGAACCAAAACAAGGTTTCATAAAAAAAATACCACACCATCAAACTCATTTTTACCCCTTTATAGTGTGTTTGATCCATTTGTATCGATGTCGTACATCAACCACTTGGATGCCCTGCCACCTATGCTCATATCTCATTAGTTGCTGACACACTGCTCATTATTATTGGTTGCTGACTTGAGTTTGAATTTTGCCAAATAGTGGCCAAAAATTCAAATTCTCCATACATAGCCAGGATTCTTCCCCGAAAAGTAGTTCAATAGGTAAATTAATTGTTACTTGATAATTTAAAATTTTAGTGGATTAATTTTTGAAATTGAGCTATAATTTGTCTTTCTTCAATTTTTTTAAAAATTGCATAGTTCCTTCAAGCCATTTGACTCACATTGGAAGTTGATGTACTTTGTAAAATGTTACATGGTGCACCACTGGTGGGGTGAGCTTAACGACTCAAATGTACCGCTTAAACAGCGTGCTACATTTCATTGTGCATCGTCATAACATAAATTTTATTTAAAAATTATGAACTAATGTGTGTTGCATTCCGGACACCGGAGTGCACCGATTATTCGGTGCCTTTATGTTTATCTGACACACTGTTGAACAATAAAAAGACAAAATTTAAATAAAATAATACAGTTCTTTTAGTGACTATTAGTGCAACTGGAACAATGGGTTGTCATTATCTAAACGCATAGTCTTAGGAAATTAAAAATTTAGAGACAATAAACAATCATTATCAATGGTGCTCCAAGTACAATTCAATGCACCAGTTTCGATGCTCTAACATTCCTTAGTTGCAACATGAACACATTCCCATCAACCTTAAATTACATAAACCATGGTGCTTTAGATCATGTCAGTGCACATAAAATGATGCATTGACATGGCCTAAACACATTGACTACTAAAATTTAAAATTTCATAGACATTAAAAAATCATTATTAGACGATGCTCCTAGTGCACGTTAGTGCACCGATTTTTAGTGCTCTGGCATGTTGTAGGCATGCTAGTGATGGTGCATTGACTTTGGAACAATGCACAGGCTCCTACACCTCAAAAATTTCACTTTCCATAAAAAATCTAAATTAAAAGGTGCTCCTAGTGTGTGTCAGTGCATCGATATTCAATGCTATGACATGCAGTAAGCACATCATCAATTCATTATTTATTGTTAATAAATTTAAATAAACCATGGTGCTTCCAGTTCAGGTAAGTGCACTATTTTTTACCACTTCTCATTTTTTTATATCCAAAATTTGATAATTCAATGGTGCTCCTTATGCACGTCAGTGCACTGGTTTCTAGTGCTCTGAGGTTCAGTAGGTGCATCATGATCGAAATTTTGGAAATGAATTGGTGCATTTGTATTCTGGTGCACCGACTTGCTAATAAAATTTTAAATTTATAGAAATATTCATGTTGCGTTGTTTTATTGGAGCGCATTGATGACAGTGCTTAATAGATTAAAGAGCACTACTAACGATGTGTTAATGCTATATTGGCACATTAGTTGTCACTTTTTTGAAAAAAAAAATTAATATTTGATTTTAGTAGATATAATTCTCATATAATTATTTTATATGTATTCTTAGAAGACTGATTGAGGGTTTATGTGAAATAGAGATGTGAGGATCATGAGGCCAGGAAGTCGTAGGAAGCACAAGTTGATCAGTACAACTATTCCTGAGAGTAGGTGGCCAGGGAGAGGGAGAGATATTTATACCCTCATCCCATTACTGCTAAGATTATACACCGCTTGAGAGTTGTCATCCTCCTCAATTTCTATGAGTAGGTGACATCACTCAATGAGAACAATACATCCCTCACCCATCAATAGTTCTGACCCATTAAGGAGGACATATATTTTATAATTGGGCTCTCTAGGAGAGGTGAGTACTTTCCTCAGTTCCCCGAGGTCACAACTGGAGATATAATAGTGACTTAGCTAGTTTATGTTCATATATATGTTGATCCCAACATCCTTAACCCTGTTTAGTTTCAGGTTAATGGTGGGTAGCTTTACATTGTTTCTTTTGGTAGAGATGATATGAGGTTCCTCTTTTTGTTGGTGATGACCATCACACATATCACTAGTGATTGGAAGCACATTAGATTCCCTCTATTGTATTATGTTGATTATTTAGTGTAGGAACCTAGATGTTTTAGGTGGTTTGCTAATTGTTTACAATAGTTTTTTAATGCTCTTAATTGACATCATGCGTATATATTTTTTTAACAGAAACTTTAAAAGGTTTTATATAAAACAGGCTGTGCACAACCATTCATTACAGAAAAAAAGCAGGAACGGAGAGTTCTTGCAGTTCAAAAAAGGAGTAAACAAAACTGGTCCATGAGAATGACCAAAGAACTACACACAGAGTTTTTAAAAAACTTCTAATTCCTGGGGTAGTGTAAACCCTTATAAACTGCTGACAAAGAAACAGACAAAAAAATTTGGAACTAATAGACCATATTTAAGGATTGTCTGGGGGCTTCATGGGATGAACAACTGATTCCTCCTCCATGGGGTGCACTACTGCTGCTGGAGTTTCAAAAGCCTTTCTACATTGGTTCATGCTTACCAAGCATTGGAGGTCTTCTTGAATTCTATCCACCTTGCCCATTATTTCTCTAAGGTTGCTTTTAGTATCATCAATCATGGAGTCATGATTACTTATCTGATACGAAGTGTAGATGACCACTTCCCCCATACTTTTGACCTCCTGAGCTATTTCCTTGTTGTCCATAATTCCAATGGCCATAATTTCATACAAACGCCTGAGATTTTTCTTCAAGTCTACTAACCCAACATTCTCGTTTGCCTACACCATTCTACCTTGTCCAGGTGAAATTTCTATTCGAGAGAAGTTGTTGTGAAGAGCACGAACTGTACCAGCAAAAAATTGAGCCTGCTCGTCGACAGAGAGACCACTGAGAACCAATTTAAGAGTGTTGAGTTCTTATAGGAGTGAGTCGCAGTCTTTCTTGTTTCGACAGGAGAGAGTGCTGACTGCACCTTCTTTCCACCCTAAACAATTGTAGCCCAAAATCGAATTGTTTCCTGCTATAAAGGACTGGTCATCAATGGAGAGGCTGAGCCTTGAGCCTATATTCGAGAACCATAGAGAAACACTAGTTTGGGTAGTGCATAAACAGGTGGATAATGCGGCGAGAGCCAACCTTTCCTTTACGAAAACCCTGGTGAGTGGAAGAGTTTCCCATGGGATTTCCTACAAATCGCCCTCGTCAACCCCTGCAATGACATCCAACAGAATCCTTTATAGAGATATCACATAAGGAATAGAGCCATTGCTGAGAGTGAAATGAGGATGAGGGAGGATTTGAGGAGAAGACATAGTGGAGAGAGTGAAAAGACCCAGAGCGTGCAAGGTGCAGGAGCAATAAACCCAAGGAAGGTGGGCATTAAATCCTGCAAGGATCGAGGGATGGTAGGTGCAGAGAAGGAGCCAGGTGGTGAGAGGATGGGTAAGGTCAGGGTGAGAGGATGGGTTTTTTGCTAAGAGAGTCGGGGAATTGGTTGGACCAATCCTGAAGAAACTGAACCACAGAGCCTGGGGAGTTGAAGAGAAAGCCCGTAGGGAGAACACACTGCCATATTTTCAAGGAAACTATGCACTGAAGAAAAAGATGATTTGAGGTTTCCTCTTCCATATTGCAAAGAGCACACCGAGAGGGTCCTGCTATCCCTCTCTTCCTGAGATTCTTAGCCATGAGAAGTTTATTATGCATCCGAATCCAGATGAAAGCATTTACTTTTGGGATGCTATCTGGATGCCAAACCTTCCTCCAAAGATGATCATTTTCTATCGGATCCAAGGAGAGTCTCATGTATCCCTCTTTGAACATGTACTGTCCCGTTTTACCCCAACCAATGCGATCTCTTGCTGATTCATGGGATGGAGACAAGCCATGGAGGGATAAGAGAAAGAGGGTCATGGATTATTCCAAATGGGATGGGGGGTGAATATGTTTCTAGCCAATTCAGCACCCCGACGGATCCCATAGTGAGAGATCATGGAGAGTATGAAAGCCCTGACTGTGGGCCCAATTAGCGAGAATAGTCAAGCCTGGAAGCAAAGAACGGGGGGGATTCCCTAGGATGCTGCAATTCCAGACATTGATTTTTTTACCATTGCCTGGGATCCAACAGTAGTTGGACTGAATTATATTAAGAGAAGCTTTGCATAGCTACCAGAAAGAGGTTCCCTTACCTGTCCATGTGTTGTCTAAGATTTTTGATCTGGGTCTTTTGATGTATTTTTTCCTGATTATTTCTTTCCACCATTCTTTCTTGCCTGTAGCCAACCTCCAGATCAGTTTCGCTCCCATGGCTTTGTTCATTTTCTTCGGGTCCCTAATGCCCAGTCCACCTTTATTTTTTGTCCTTTTAACTATCCCATTTGACTAAGTGGAATTTCTTTGTCTGGACCTTTCCTCCTTGCCAGAGGAATTTTTTGATTTCCTTACATATATTTTTGATGACATTTTTGGGGGCTAGGACCATCGAACTGGAGTGAATTGGATAGGAGGAAAGGATAGAATGAATGAGAGTCAGTTTCCCTGTGAGGTTTAACCACTTTGAGCCCAGAGATTGGATTTTGTTTTTGATCTTTTGGATGATTGGAGTCCACATAGCAGAGGCAAAGGTATTTTTGGCTATGGGGATGCCCAGATAAGTGAAATGAGTCCCGTTATGAGTGGCATTGATATGCAATATATGTGATATGTTGCAAAGAGTTGACGCATTACAATTCCATCCATAGTGCTGACATTTGTTCAGGTTGGCTGAGATTCCTGAGGAATGGAGGAAAAGGTCTAGGGGTCTTAGGAAATTTTTGGCTATTTGGGGGGAGGCAATCCCTAGCAGAATTGTATCATCTACAAAAAGGGCATGATTGATAGGTAGGACTCCATTTCAGAAAGAAAGGCCCGGAAGAGAGCCATCAGCTTGAAGTCTGGTGAGTCTTATACTAAGGGAGTCACCAACTAGGATATAAAGAAAGGGGGAGAGGGGGCACCCTTGTCTTATTCCTCGAGAGGCTTTAAAAAATTCAGAGGGTCTGCCATTGATTAAGGGAGCTATCCAAGGAGAGTTTATGCAATATTGGACTTGGTTGATGAAGATGGGGGGAAATCCAAATTTATTTAGAACTAAAAGAATGAAGGAATGCCTCAACCAATCAAAGGAATTAGCCAAGTCCAACTTAATGGCCATACCTGGTTCGCCATTTTTTGTGTTGGAATGTATCGCCTCCTGAACCATAAGGATGTTATCGCTGATTTGCTAGCCCAAGATGAAGCCTCCTCTATTTGGGGAGATCAGAGAATGAATAATAGGCTTTAATCCCAGGGATAAGACTTTTGAAAATATTTTTTATGAGGCATTGCAGAGGGAAATGGGTCTAAACCTTTTGATGGAGGAGGGGTTTACCTCTTTTGGAATCAAGGCCATAAAGGTGGAGTTTGTAGCTCCTCCCATTTTTCCTTTCACCATACAGGAGATGAGGAGCATAAGATCCTTTTTTTTAGGGACCAGAAAGTTCTATAGAATCGGATAGGGAAACCATCAGGGCCTGGGGCTTTATCCGGATGGAGGGACCATATGGCCTTCTTAACCTCTTCCTCTAAATTGGGGGATTAGAGCTGTAGGCTTTCCTCCGGACTGATTAGAGCTAGAATGTATCGAACCATTTCTTCCATACATTCTTGTGAGACATACTCTTCATCATTATACAAGTTCTCAAAAAAATTCCTTACCTCCATGCTAATTGCCGCTTTCCCGATGATGGTTGTGTCGTCCTCATTTTTTGGCTCCCGCATTGTGTTCCACCTTTGTCTATTCCTGCATTAGTTTTGAAAGAATTTTGTGTTTTGATCTCCACCTTTAAGCCAGAGAATACGAGATCGAAGTCTCCATCCCTCTTCCTCTTGCCTTAAGATTTTTTGCAGGCTTGTTTCAAATTCTATTTCTTTACCAAGATGCTCCTTCGTGATCTCATTTTCCTCCAGTTTCGCTTGGAGGGCTTCCATATTCTTTATTATTTTTGCTTTCTGATGAGAAGGATCTTGATAATGGTGCCTTGCCCAGGATTTGAGGGCTACTTTGACCCTTTTGATTTTCTATTCCCATGAGAATGCTGGAGATCTCGGAATGAAACAGCGCCAAGCGTTTATGATGATATCCTCAACTCCTTCACATTCGATCCAGAGGTGATTAAAGCGAAAAGGAAGAGGCCCCAAATTTTCCAAAGGAGGGAAAAATAGACTGATTGGCTTGTGATCAAAGATGGCCGAGCATAGAAGTTTGGATTCTGGGTAAGAATTGAAAATATGGGTGCTAACCAAGAACCGATCCAGTCTAGCAGCTATGTGACCAAGTCCAATTCGTTTGTTGCTCCAAGTGAAAGTGCCATTCTTTGGTTTGATGTCCGAGAGGCCCCATAATGAAATCAGGTCCTCCAGCCTTTCTCCAAAGGGATCCCTAACCTTATTTCCACCTTTGCGTTCGTCCGCAGAGATAATAACATTGAAGCCCCCTGCTATGAAGCAAGGGAGAAATGATTTAAATTCACATTGTTCTTCAAGGGAATTCCAAAAACTTTCTTTTTGGGCATGGATAGTCAGGCCATAAATGTTCCCAATCCAGAAAATTTCTTCTTTTCTTTGTTTTCTAATTTGATGAATAGCCATTTTTTGTTCTCAATGGCAGAATGCATAGCAAATTTTTCAGTGTCCCACCAACAAAGAAGGCCTCCAGAGGCACCAGATGCATTGGTGGCTAGTCCTTCTCCTTTTGGCCAGAATATTTTTAGAGTTGCAAGACTATCTTCTGCCATTTTTTTTGTCTCCTGGATGAGAAGGATTGAAGCCGATTCCATTGTTTTGAATCTTTTGATAACTTCTATTTTCTGGGAACCTCCTAATCCTCTACAATTCCAGGAGACCAGCTTCATTATTTCTTGAGTTGTCTAAGTGCCTTTTCCTTCTCCTTTTTTTCCTCTTATGTGCTGAGAGGTATTTTATTTTTTGTGAGGTTTTGACTAGAAAGTCTAGGTTGGATTGTTTCCCTGCTACCTTTTCCCTTGCTGCTTCCTATTCCCGTATTGTCTTGTTGGACTTTCTTCCTTTCCTAGAGAAAGGTTCTTTTTCTTTAGTAGAGATGTCTGTGGATTATTCAGAGCATGTTTTTTCCCTAGATTGTGTGACTGATCCTTCTGAGTTGGATGCAGCTTCCTTCCTTGCCAAAGGCTACGCCATATCTTCTTCAAAGTCATCTTTCTCCTTTTGAGGCAGTACTTTTGCGGGTGTTTCATCTTCCTGATGGAGGGATTCTTCAGCATTTTCCTCTGGGGTTTCAATCTCTCGTACCTCTGTTTGAAGAACCTCAAATATATTTTCATAGGTGCTCTTTGATGGGATGTGAGGTTGCTTTGTGGATGTGTTCTTTGTAGTCTTCTTCCCGCTTACTACGTTCCATCCCTCTTCTTGCAGGCCTTATGGGTTGGATTTCTCTGGATTTTTTGGACAGGATTTAGAAAAGTGCCCATATTCATGATAGTATTTGCATTTGAAAGGGATTCGCTCATAATCCACAGTTTGCAAATGGTTCCATCCATCAATGGAGAGATTAATGGATTTCGGTAGGCCTTTTTCAAGATCAACTTCAACGTAGATTCGGGCACATCAGAACATAGGAGCTTTTGGCTCAGATTTGTCCACGTATTTCCCCAAAGTATTCCCTATTGCTCAAAAGTATTCGTCATTCCATCAGTGGAGATGGAGATGGGGTAACTTCACCTAGATTGGAACGGCCTTAGGGATGCCCTTGTCTGGGTTGAAAGAGAGATCCCATTTGTTCAGGTACATGCCTCTTGGACCCATGAAGTAAGGACCATTCCTAAAGATAAGGTCACGATCCTATTTCTTTTCGAAAATGAAAGCGAAATAACCTTTCCCACAAAAGATTTGCTGAACCTCACCTTGGATAAGGGTTCTCCAGTTTTTGTTAAGCAAGCTTTCAACAGAGCGAGGGGACGGCCAAAGCCCAGTGAACAGGCCAATGAGGCCTTTCTTAGAGAGGGTGACTACTTTTCGCTTTGAGGCGGAGGAAGAGAGATTTACTTCAAGAATGTCGACACGCTTGATGAAACAAGAATATGGGGAAGCTACAGATGAAGGAGGAGGAATGGAAGAGATAATGTTGTGGAATCGATCTTCAACTAAGTCAGGGTCTGGGGGATCCATGGGTGCGAGGCCTGCAACCCTGCAGACCAGAAACCCTAGAACTCTCGGATGGCTCCTGCTCTTATTTTTTTCCCTCAACTTAATCCTTGACACCTTATTCATGCATATATTGGTGGGTGGGAAATATTCCCTTTTAGTTTGGTTTTTTTTTGCCTATTTTTTGAGAGATTTCGACCACTAGGCCGTCTTTTGATTGGTTCGCTCCTAGGTGGATGGCGAATGTGTGAATTCACATGTGGGGGAAGATGATGTAACCTACCTGACCCTGAAACTAAGGCCAAAAGTACTAAATGGATAGGGAAAAATTGAAATGAACCAATGCATAATGAAACTTATGAATTACAGATTAATTCTCTTAGTTATTAATTAAATTTAGTTAATCATCTAATTAATTAACTTAATTGAGCAGTTTTGAAAGTTGTCATCACCTTTCCATCTCAATAATACCTTATCGATGTTTTCGAGGTCAGGAGTCAGAAATTAGAATGCTAGTGTAGAAAATTAAAACACTTTACCGATATAGACGTCCTGATCATGGAACTTGGTTCTTTCGACATCGACACATGTCTAAATTTCCTCCTCAACAATCGTGTCAATTTTGATGTCGAAACTTCAGTGTCAGAATCTTGGTGTTGGCATCAATAAAAATATCCATTCTAAATAATATGTTGATGTCGACATCAACATGTCGGGCCTCGAAAGTCTATATTATCTAAACAACAAACTACCAATGACCTTTCCAATGCTAACATCGGTATCACCACATCGACATCGAAACTCTCATGTTTCACAAATACATTAATGCTAACTCCCATGGGGTCTTTACTTAGTGAAACTATGTCATAGCACCTTCGTTCATGGGATATTAAATAATACCCCTAATTTTACTAGATATTGATAATTACTTACAAAAATCCTTATGTTTAGCCCCCCTCCCAATACATATTTCCAATTAAGAAAACCCATATTTTTACAACATATTCCTTATTTTTACTAGAAACGCCTTTCTATACCCCCTAATACCTATAAAATCCCCATACCCTATTCCCCACCCCCAATACATACAATATATTGACCTTATTTTTCACCATTAAAAACCCCCCTTTATGAATGAATTTGATAAGATATTGCTCAACAAGGTGAATCCCCCATGCTAACTCCCTCCAACTTGGAAGTAAGAAGTTAGAGCACAACAATGGATTCACAAGGTGACCCATATTCTTCCATCAACATCGCCACTGTGGCATGGAAACTCATCTCAAAGAGTCGATTTTGTACTACTAGGTTGGAAAATAAGTTAATAGGAGGTTTAGATACACATCAAGTTCTCTTAACTGATTGGCATGAAAATCAAATCAAGTACTCATATCTACAACATTTAACCCAACCCATTCAACCATAAGCCACTATCAGATTCGAAGGCTGTCATATACAACCTTATAATCCACATAAGATTTTAATCTATAGATTGCCACCTACAACCATAAAAGTAGATAACAAAATCATATTCATGAGCATAAATTCCTATATAATTTCATAATTAAACATACAATATAATACTCATCTAGTTACGAGGGAAACTAGCTTCAACATGACTACTTTCCACCCAACCATAGACACAGTAAAGTCAACCATACTTGAACAGGTCACCCTCAATATGAGGCCATGGAACCACAATCAAAGGTACTATCAATCAACAAGCAAGGTGTATTATTTTTAAACACTGTCAACCCAAAGCATACATTTGCACCCTTCTCCCCACTGTGAGGAGAAATCCTACCACAATAAAACAATTATATCTTATCCATTCATAAATATTTTTCCATGAAACAAAAGGTGTACCTTTCTAAAAACATCACTCAAGATGCAATGGTATAGGTCTCATGACCCAAGAATACTTAGAAATAGTCTAACCAAACCATATGGTTGCACTTGACTAAGATCAACCAAAGAAAATTCTATGCATTTCCCTCACAGGAAACTCATGCCATATATCATGAGAAAGAACAATACCTTCCCTCACCACTTACTTTCTCTGCCTCATCACTACATAGTGCAATGGGATTTCATTCACTATAGGCCCTCAAGGTATCACCATCCACTCTCAGGATTCACATGCAAGACCAATGCAGAGACAAGTAATGGTCCTTGAGGTACTTCAGTGTTCAATCTATCCATACTACAATATGGCATAGATCAGTCTTTATACCTCATTACAAGGCCTTCAATCCTTCTTTATAAAATTTAATCCATCCACAAAAATTTGAATTCTCCAAGAGAGCAGGCATAATCGGCCTAGTGGAACCACGAGAGTCTATTCAAATCCCCCTTATATCTATTTGAATCCCCGATTTAAGGAGTGAACCAATTTAACAACTAGTGAGTAACCATACTAGTAACTAGGTGTTACTAGAAGACCCATTCAAATTCCCACGTAGGCTAGCTCGAATCAGTGTGTACCACTCAATTATGAAGGAGGAACTCTAATAGGTGGAGAGGAATTTAGAAAAGCAAAGGATTCCTTCTTGAAATAGAAAAATAGGGGTTACACAAGGAAACACACAACTCTTGAGGTGCCAAGGATAAAAATAGCCAATGAGGGAGCACTTGTACAAGTGGGGTTACAACACCAAGTGTAACCTCCAAAAAGGAAATAACAAAATCACCAAAGGGGCACACTCAAGAATTGGAATTCCACCCAAGTTACAAGGAAGGACCACTAAACACATGAATTAGGTTCAAAGGTACCAACATAGGCTAAGATAACAAAGAGTGTTGTTAAGGAGAGCCACAACTCCTAGTCCGCAAACCTTTTCACACGTGGAATCCATGATCCCCCAACCACATTAGTTGTCCAATATATTAAAAATCTAAAATAGATGAGGGTATGCTTTCCTCATAGTATATTCCAGCCCCCATGTCACATATTTAGGACTGTAATGAGTCCATTGGACCTTTACCTTCATGTTCTCTTGATTGCAGAGCAACTTGACTTTTCTTCCCATAATGGAAACTGGCTGTACCAGGAAATCCCCTTCCATTTCTACCTATATTAAATTCCAATCAACCACATGATAAGTGTTAGGTATACAATTTTTTAACAAGGATATAAGAAAAACATTATGTACTTTATCGCAAGCAAGAAAAACAAGCTCACAAGCAACAGGTCCTATCCTAGCTAGGATCTCAAAGGGTCCACAGTATCTAGAATCTAGCTTGGAACAGTTTCCAAAGTTCAAGGAACTCTCTTTTGGTATGACTTTAAAAAATACATGTTCTCTAGAATTAAATTGTATTTCAGTTCTATTCTTATCTGTGTATCTTTTATGTCTATCATGAGTTGATTTCAAATTGTACTTGATCTTAACCATCTGATATTCCATGTCCTTCAAATGTTTTGGTCCAACAATGATTATGTGTTTAAGATTGTACTAGCTAATAGGAATATTACATTTTCTCCCATATAATTCCTCAAAAGGGATCATCTTCAGAGAGACATGATATCCATTTTTATAAGCAAATTCTACCAAGTGCAAGTAATTACCCCACTTGGATGGCTGGTTCATCACATACATTCTTAACATGTCCTTGATCACTTGATTGACTCTTTATATATGACCATATATCCGAGGATGGTATGTTGTACTCATGTTCAAATATGTGCCAAATGCTTTCCAAAAGTTACCAGTAAACTTGGAATCTCTATCTGACACTATAGCTTTTGGAATTCCATGTAATCTAACAACTCTTTCATAAATATGTCTGCAATATTAGATGTTGTATGAGTTGTCTTTACTGGGATAAAGTGAGCTTCTTTGGTTAACTTTTCCACGACCACCATGATGGTTTCATGCTTATATATCATCTTATACAAAGTTGTGATGAAGTCTGTGTTCATCACATCCCATTTCCATTCCAGTATAGGAAATGACTGCAACAAACCAACTGGATGTTGATGCTCCACTTTCACTTTGTGGAATTCCATGCATTTATCTATGTATTATACAACATCATGCTTCGTTCCTAGCCAATAGTATTGCTTTTGTACCTCCCCAACTATCTTTTGATATCCTAAATTCCTAGTGTAAGGAACATTATGCATTTCCTTTAGAACCACCTTTTTAAAATATCTAGATCCTGGCACATAAACTCTATCCTTACGCAAGAGAATCCCATTCTCTCCCAAACCTATACTTATCAAATTTCGAAGTTACTTTCTGTTGCTAAAAACCACATCTTACTTGCTCGTAATGTTCATCGCTAGCACAGGCTTCAATAATTCCAGCTTTCATATATGAAGTACATTTATTGATTGTTGCTACATTCATCACATGTATCTTCCTATTGAGGGAATCAACTACCTTATTTCCATTACCTTTTATGTGCTTTATGTCAAATTCATATCAACAAAATAATTCCATCCGCCTCTATTTGACCTTCAGAATAGGGTGCTCAAATAAATACTTTAATCCATCATGTCTAGTTCTTAACTATAACCTCTTACCCATCAAGTAATGCCTCCATATCTTCAAGGAATGAACAATGGTGAAAAGCTCCAAATCACGAGCAACATAGTTATTCTCATGCTCATTCATCTTCCTAGATTTGTAAGTGATCAAATGTCCATCCTATGCCAATACTCCACCAACACCTTGCTTACACGCATCCATGCACACCACAAAGCTTCCACCAAGATCTGCAATCTTCAGAACTGGTGCACTAGCAAGAAACTACTTGTCTCTAAAATTTGGTTTACACTTAGTATTCCATTCAAAATTCATTCCCTTCTTTTGCAAGGACACATTAGGGTGCGATATCCATGATAATTCTTTGATTTATCTCCTATAGTATCCTACTAATCCCATAAAATACCTCACTTTTGATACATTCTTTGTTGTATTCCAATCCATTATATCTCTTTTTTTTTTTAGGATCCACTGAGATACCTTCTTCTATTATTATGTGTCCCAAGCATTGGATTCTATCTTGATAGAATGAACATTTACTTAGCTTGGAATACAACTGATGCTATCTAAGTACCTGCATCACCAACCTTATATGCTTCTCATGTTATGCTTCCAACTTGGAATAGATGGGGATGCCATTTAAGAATACAATCACAAACTTATCCAAGTACTTTCTGAAAACTCCATTCATCAAACACATTAATGTTGCTGGTGCATTTGTCAATCCAAAAGGCACAACTATAAACTAGTGTATGTGCATTTTTCTGAATGTTTTTTTGTAGATGTCCTCATTCTTGATTTTGACTTGGTGATACAAACATCTCATTTCTATCTTTGAAAATACCTTGGATCCTGTTAGGTAGTCAAACAAGTCATCAATCCATGGAAGTGGATACTTATTCTTGATTATTGCTTTTTTCAACTATCCGTAGTCTATGCAAATCCTTACAGTTCCATATTTCTTATTTACAAACAACATAGGAGCTCCCCAAGGTGACACACTAGTAATTCTGTAACCTTTCTTCAAAATTTCTTCTAATGGAATTTGCAACTCTTTCAGATATGGTGTACTCATCTTATAGGGTTCTTTATATGAAGGTATTGTTCATGGCACCAAATAAATAGAGAAATCAATCTCCCTTTTAGGTGGCATGCCTGACATTTCTTGAAAAACATCTACAAATTCCCGTAACACTGGATAGTCCTGTAATTCTGGTTCCTTTCCTTCTTTAGGTTCCTGCACATGGGTTGCATACAACTGACAACCTTTTCTAAAGCACTTCTTAAATTGTATGGTCATGATCTTCCTCAGATATAGGTCTTGGTATACTTCTTACTGTCACTTGATTTCCTTCTTCACCTAAACATGGATAACTATTTTTGAGATAGTTAAGAATGGCATGATGTGCATCCAGCCAATCCATACCAATCAACATATTGTATGAACCCAAGGGTATGATATTCAAATATAAAAAATTATTTATGCCATTCATGTTCGAAGGACACTCCTTTACTACTTCTATCACATTCCTCTTGGTATCAGTGGGAAGCTATACTAGCATTGCTACTTTAATCTTGTTAGAATAATCAACCCATAGTTACCTACCTTAGACATTATTTAATTCATTTTTGTCTTATTTGCCTAGTTTCCTATATTCCACTCTAAGCAAGTTGTCTTCCACATGCCATAGAAGTCAAACTTGCTAAAACTGAGTCATGGAGTGCTTGGGAAACCTCCTAGAAACCATATTTAGCATGTCTTCTTTATTCTAGATCCTCCGAAGTGCATATCTACTTTTTCTGCTATGTTGCCTATTTTATTGAGAAATAAGGCAAAAGGGAAAGTAAGACTAGGTGTAGTTGACTTGTTTTTTTCCCTCAACATCCTTCATCCTTTTATCCTAATAAAAGCATGTATGAGTTTTCTTTCCATCTCTTATTAGCTTGCCTACTTGACTTTGCCAATTCATGAGCCTCTAAGTGGATTTGGAAACTGCTTTATGCACCTATGGGGGATTTGTCTAGATTTAGTAAGCCTACTTTTTTACTATTTCGAATGGCATCCTTATGAATTCGAATCTCTCATGTAATTATACATTGCAGTAGCCTATGACTTCATAAGGTTGGCTATTATACACTTATTCAATACAGATTAGTGTTATGCTCCAATTTCGGTCTCCTTTGTTGGTAAATTTGCATGTTTGATTAGCAATTTTGTGAGTGTAATTGTTCTATGACTTGGGTTAAATTTCCACATGGTATCAAAGCCTTTGTAGATCAATTTCTCTCCTTCCATATTGTTATTGCAGGTTTGACATCTTGGCTGGGAGCATATTCTACTGACTGAAGGGCACAGTTTCTGAGCTATGGATCAATCTCAGAAGATCATCTTGACTCCATTTAATTTATTTGAATGGAAAGTAGAGATGGAGATACTATTGAGAGAGAAAGGTCTCTACAGGGTGACTATGGAAACTGATGCAAAGCCCAATGTAGCTGCAAAGAAAATTAAATGGCACAACAAGAGGGATGAGGCCTATGGTCTTTTGTGTCTGAGCATTTCAAGAGACCTCCTCTTCCATCTTAATGGATTGACATCACCTAATGAAGTGTGGGACAATCTTGTATAGATTTTTGGTAAGGCATATGAGATGAGAGGACATCAAATCGAGAATGAATTGATCTCTTTGATTCCCAGCAGGTTCGAATCCTTGCAACTCTATTTTTCCAAGTTTAAAGCCCTTGTTTTGCAGCTAAAACGGTGTGGAATTGAAAAGAAGGAAGAGCAACTAGTTTTGGCCATACTCTCAAAGCTTGGCCTTGACTATTCAATTTTTCTTTCAACCTTCCATGCCACAAAGTTGACAGCTCGATGCTGGAAGATGCCTAATCTTGCAGAGTTCATGGAATCTCTCACACAAGAACAAGATAAACTGGTGATGATGGGCACCATAAAACCTTCCAAAGACCAAGCTTTGGTTGCTGGAGGTTCTAGGGTGGATTCAAAAGGCAAGAAGAAATCTAAGAAGAAGCCACCTGAGCAAAAGAGAGAAAAGAACAAGTCTCAAGAGGAGCCCCAAGGCTCCAAGAAGAACTTCTAGAAGAAGAAGAACAAAGGAGAAATGAGCAAGTGCGCATACTACAGTAAGGGTTATCATCCTGAGAGATCCTGTATGAAGAAGAAAATTAACATGTTGACCCAACTCCTAGAGAAGAATAACATTTCCCTTCCTGATTCCTCAAAGAAGAGGGAAGGAGGATCAAATTCAAAGGACAGAGAGAGAGTACATGCTTTGGTTGCTGGCACATCAAGCTCACCTAGCTTCATCATAGACTCTGGAGCTTCTAGGAATATGGTTTCAACCAAGGAGGAATTCTCCTCTCTTGACATGTCGAAAGGTCCACCAATAGTGCTAGGAGATGACTCTCTCACTAACAGTTTGGGGAAAGGAAGAATTGATCTTGACCATGGTAAGTTCAATAATGTGTTGTATGTTCCAGGTCTTGCCTCTAACCTCTTGTCAGTTTATCAGATGACTCACACAGGGTCTACAAAGAAGGTCATATTCTTCCCTGATGATGTTGAGATCACAAAGATATGAAATGGTAAAGTCATTGCAAAAGGTGTTGTAGATCACACTTCGAAGGTATACATGTTTTCACATTTTCTACCCTACTCATACCCCTCTGCTCTTTTGATTCATGCTAATCATGCAAGCAAGCTTTGGCATGAAATATTTGGCCATATTAACTATAAGTATCTTTCTGATCTTAGTGAAAAAGATATGGTCATAGGGTTACCAAAGATTAAGTTTTCCAAGGGAGTTGTCAAGGTTGTATCCTAGGAAAACACCCAGAGCACAAATTTGAGAGAGCTAGTCATGAGAGAACCCCTGCCCCTCTTGAGTTGATCCACAGCGATGTTGCTGGTCCATTTCCTCATATGTCAATGAGTCAAGACAAATATTCATTGTCCTTCATAGATGAATTTTCTAGGTATTGTTGGGTTTACTTCCTAAAGCACAAGTCTGAAGTTTTTGACCTCTTCAAAGTCTTTAAGGCCTCGGTTGAAAACCAGTCTGGGAGGAAACTCAAGATCCTCAGATCTGACAATGGTGGTGAGTATGTCAATTCTGAGTTCATTCAATATTGTAAATATGTAGGTATTCAGATGCAACATTCAATCCCTTACACACCACAGCAAAATGGTGTTGCTTCAAAGAAAGAACAGATCACTGAAGGAGATGGCAACCTGTATGATGGAGGCTAAGACTTTTCCACCAAAGTTTTGGGCCAAGGATATAAATTGTGCATCCTATATCTATAATAGGGTGCCTCATAAATGGCTTTATGGTATGACTCCTTTTGAATCTTGGAGTGGGCACAAGCCAGATGTGAACCATTTCAGGATTTTTGGCTCAAAGGCTTGGGCTAGAATTCCAACTGAAAAGAGAAAGGATTTGCAGCCCCAAAGACAAGAGTGCCTATTTGTTGGGTATTATAAAGATTCAAAAGGGTACAAGCTGATCAACTTGAGCACAAACAAATACTTCATTGAAAGGAGTGTTCAGTTCCAAGAAGAGCCTTTAGCAGTAGTTGAAGTTGGAGAGTCTTCTTCACCACCGGAACCATTGAATGTAAGTGGAGAGAAAAATGAGTTTTCTGATTCTAATATGTCTGATAATGATGATTTAATTGCAGATCTTGACAGTCCTACAAGACCAAAATGGGAATCAAATACCATTCATGTAGCTGGGGAACTAGATGGAAATCCTAGTGATCCTAGGAGGACTAGATCTCAGTTTGAGAGTGACATGTGTATGAAAGACCCTTTGTTTGCAGAGAAGTGCTATCTGATGGTTGAATCAGACCCACCAACATATGAATATGCATCACATGATCCAAGATGGAAAACAGCCATGAAAGAATAATTTAGCTCACTCCAGAAGAACAACACTCGGGAACTGGTTGATCTTCCCCAAGGAGGAAGGTAGTTCAATGTAAGTGGGTCGTCAAAACTAAGTTTGCTGCTGATGGTTCACCTTTGAAATATAAGGAAATATTGGTAGCCAAGGGATACTCACAAGTACATGGTATTGACTACAATGAAACCTTTGGACTAGTGGCAAAGATGGACTCCATAAGGCTAGCCTTAGCCATTGCAGCTTTGAAGTAGTGGGAGGTACATCACATGGATGTGAAATGTGCTTTCCTAAATGGAGATATTACTGAAGAGATTTAAATGCAGTAACCTCAAGGGTTTATTTCTAATCCATATTTTGTGTGCAGGTTAAAGAAATCATTGTATGGGCTCAAGCAAGCCCCCAGGGCTTGGTATGCCAATATTGACGGCTTTCTGCTGTCATTGAGTTTTGTTCATTGCAAGTCTGATCCTAATGTTTATTTGAATCTGATTCAAGGTTCTTTGATGATTATTTTCTTGTATGTGGATTACCTTCTAATTACAGGAAGTTTAAAGAAAGAGATTTCCTCCTTGAAGGATGCAATGAACCATGCATTTTCTATGACTGATTTGGGGTTGTTGAGCCAATTCTTAGGTCTTGAAATTGCTCAATCCCAACATGGAATAGAAGTACACCAATCCAAGTATGCTTTATATTTTCTGAACAAGTTCAACATTAAAGATTGCAAGCTAAGCAAAACTCCCTTCTTTTCAGGAGTTAAGCTTGAAGAAGCAGGTTCTTCTCCTATGGTAAATAATACACTGTATAGGCAGTTGATTGGGTGTTTGCTTTACCTTACACACACTCAAACTGATATTTCTTATGTAGTAAGTGTGGATTCAAGATACATGTATCAGCCTCATGAGATCCATTGGAGAGCATCCAAAAGGATCCTTAACTTTGTTCAAGGAACAAGAACTCACGGGATCTTCTACAAAGCTAAATCTGATCTTGATTTGATAGGGTTTACTGACAGTGATTGGGCAGGTGACAACACAAATCGAAAGTCAACATCAAGATATGTGTTCATGCTTGCTGAAGGACCAATCAGCTGGTCAAGAAAGAAACAGAGTGCCATAGCACTCTCATCTACAGAAGTAGAGTACAGAGGAGTTGTAAATGCAACAACTCAATGTTTATGGTTGCATGGAATACTTGGTGAGTGTGACTTCGAATCAGAGTTTTCAACTATTATCTGTTGTGATAATCAGAGCACCATTTGAATTTGCAATGATCCAATTCAAATATAGAGAACCAAACACATTGAGATCCATATGCACTACATCAGACAACTTGTGCAAGATGGCACCATTCACCTACTCTTTTGTGCATCTTCAGAACAAGTAGCAGACATCTTCACCAAAGTTTTTTGTGAGAAGACATTCAGCAATCTCAAATCAGTGCTAGGGATTGCTGATCATGCTATGAAGCATGATTGATGACAATATTTTCAAATTTTGTTTTATTGTCCATGTTTAAGGGAGGATTTTCCCACTGGGTTTTTGCCTCTTTCCTTGGTTAAATGGACATGCAGTATGTAAAGGCTGACTAAGCCTTCTTTCTAGGCCCTATAGTTTTCTGATATTTACTCATAAATTCAAGATTAAGAGGGGGTGTCAGAATAATCAACCCATATTTACCTACCTTAGACATTAATTAATTCATTTTTGTCTTATTTGCCTAGTTTCCTATATTCCACTCTATGCAAGTTGTCTTCCACATGCCATAGAAGTCAAACTTGTTAAAACTGAGTCATGGATTTCTTAGGAAACCTCCTAGAAACAATATTTATCATGTCTGCTTATTCCAGATCCTCCAAAGCACATATATGTTTTTTCTACTAAGTTGCCCGTTTTATTGAGAAATAAGGAAAAAGGGAAAGTAAGAGTAGGTGTAGTTGACTTGTTTTTTTCCCTCATCAGGCTCCATCCTTTTCTCCTAATAAAAGCATGTATGATTTTTCTTTCCATCCCTTATTATCTTGCCTAGTTGACTTTTCCAATTCGTGAGCTTCTAAGTGGATTTGGAAACTGCTTTATGCACCTATGGGGGATTTGACTAGATTTAGTAAGCCTACTTTTTTACTATTTCGAATGGCATCTTTATGAATTCAAATATATCATGTAATTATATATTGCAGCAGCCTATGACTTCATAAGGTTGGCTATTGTACACTTATTCAATACAGATTAGTGTTATGCTCCAATTTCAGTCTCCTTTGTTGGTAAATTTGCATGTTTGATTAGCAATTTTGTGAGTGTAATTGTTCTATCACTTGGGTTCAACTTCCACAAAGCTCAATTTTATTTATGTAACATCTATCAATTATGCTAGGTGCATTGTAACTATGGCTAGATCCCAAATCAATCAAAATAAATATAGGTACATTAGAAATCTTACCTGTTACCTCAAACATTTTAGACTAATGATCCGCTTTTCTTACATCCAAGGTTGCATAAATTCTTGGAATACTGCTTCCCACATCACCAATAGTTGAGCCTGAATGTTAAGAAGGTTTTCCATAATGCTTCCCTTAAGAGGGTACTGCTTAGAATAGTGATTTTCTCCATGTGTACAACATTCAACAAGTGTTTTTTAATCTCATTTATTCTTCACCTTTGGGTCTACCCTGTTTAGGTTGTCTTTATTGATTACTATTTTTGAAAACTAGAGGATGAAAACCTTTCTTCCTCTGATCATGCTTGTATTTCTTCATCTCTTCCAGTTATTTTGATAAGGGGATTTGTTCGTATTCTAGTCATACAAATGATTTGATTTCCAAATTACATAATTAAGAGTATTTGGTCCATCTCATTGGATATTTTCTCTATAGAAATATGGTAGACCACTAAAGAATGTTTGAACCTTCACTTTTTCATCCTTTACAAAATATGCATCCTTCAACAGTTCTAGGAATATTTTCTCATAGGATTGCATGTTCATACTACCCATCTTGAGTTCAAAGAATTATTCCATTTTATTGTCATAATAATGTTCTAAGAGGTACTCTTTCTCGAAATACTTCTTGAACTTTCTCCATGAGATTCTTCCTTCATCAATGTTTTTCAAACTTTATTAACCGATCCCACCAAATAGATTCCTTTCCCTACAAGTGGTAAATGGATACCCTTGCTTTCATATTTTATGATTATTGATGCAACTACAGAAACCGTTTAAGTCCTAACAACCAAGCTTCAACATCTTCTCCTTTCTTAGCTTCGCCATAGAAGGAGGGAGGCTTGATCCTTCTCAGCTCACCCATGAGTTCATTCTAAGCGAATATCCTCTTCTTGGATCTAATTAGGAATATTTTTGGGATTCTTTCAGAGCTACTTAAGGAGTACTTATTCTTCTTCTCTAGAGAGGGTTTACGATGAGGCTTCCTTACATAAGGACCGGATCCTTCAGAATTTCTTCTTGGTTCATGGCATTTGTTTCTCGGATGGTCTCTTAAGGTCGATATTTGGGTTTCTTGCATTTGTTTCATGGCGTTCATGATTTTTCTTTGGGTATGCATGATTCGTTCATTATATTTTATGTCGTTTCTCATTTTTGTATCCAAATGTTTGACATAGTTTTTAGATCTAAGGGTTCAAGTACTCTTTTATATCTATGTGTCCTTACTGCTTTTCTAGGACTCAATTTCACATATTCCTCTTCAATGCTATATGGTCTTTGACTCTTTGCTCGATCAATATCCAATGAATTATTTAATCGAAATCAAACCTATGTAGCTTTAGTCCTTTCTTATTTGATTAGGGTTTAAAATTTTGGCTCAACATTCACACTACATGACGTGATGTGTTCATTAAAACCATTACTAGCATACCACAATTATCTTTCACAACATATGCATCATAATTTTGAAATTAAACACATCTTTTCTAGTATATATAAGGCCCAATATTGATGGTGTTGAAACCTAATATCTTATACCACTTTGTAACCTACCTAACCCTAGAACTAAGTCCAAAAGCACCGAATGACCAATGGAAAATAGAAATGAATCAATGGACATCATAACTTATGAATTAAAGCTTAATTCTCTTACTTATTGATTAAATTTAGTTAATTGGATAATTAATTAACTTAATTAAACAATTTGGACATCTATCATTTCCTTTTTACTCAACGATACCTTCTCGAAATTTTCAACGTAGGGATTTGAAAATATGAACACTAGTACAACATATTTTAAAACACTTTATTGATATCAATGTCCCCATATCGAAACTCAATTATTTTGACGTCGGATGTTAGCGCATGTCTGAATTTCCTTCTCAAAATTCATTTTGATTTCAACGTCGACACTTTGGTGTCGGAACCTCGATGTCGAAATCAATATGATGATTCATTATCAATAATATGTCAATCCCGACATTGACACATTGGGCCTTAGAAGTCGGTACTGGTCAAACAAAAAACTACCAATGACCTTTCCACTGCTAACATAGACATTGGAAGTTTGACATTCCACAAATATATTGACACTAACTCTCTCTGACTTAGAAATTGAAATTCAAAAGAAAACCACTACTTCACAAGGTGACTCATATTTCGTCATCTGCATCGCCACTTTGGCATTGAAACATTGAAAGGTTCCTTAGAGAGTCTGTTGTATTCTACCAGGTTGGAAAAGAGGTTAACATGAAGTTTAGGTACATGTCAAGTTCTCTTAACTAATTGACATGAAAATCACTTCAAGTACTCAGATCTACAACATTTAACCCCATCCATTTAAACATAAGCCTCTATCAGATTCAAAGGATGTTAAATAAAACCTTATAATCCACATAAGCTTTTAATCTATAGAATGCCACCTAATAAAAATGTCACTCTGGACACAATGCTACATGTATCATGACCCAGGAATACTCATAAATGGTCAAAATAGACCATATGGTTGTTCCCTCCATGTTTCAATCAGAGAAAAATCAATGCATTTCCATTATAAGAAAATCATGCCATATATCCTAAGAAAGAACAATGCCTTCCCTCACTACTTACTTTATCAATGTAATCACTACCTGGTGCAATGGGATTTCCTTCACTATAGTCCCACAGGATATCACCATCCACTGTTGGGATTCACATGCAAGACCAAGGTAGAGACAAGTAATGGTCCTTGAGGTACTTGAGTGTTCAATCTATACATACTACAATAATACATATATCAATATTCATACCTCATTACAAGGCATTCAATCCTTCTTCAGGAAATTGAATCCATCCACATGAATTCGAATTCTCTAATAAAGTGGGCATAATCGTCCCAAAGGAACCCAAGAGAGATGATTCAAATACAACTTATAGTAATTTTAATCCCTTTGTTAAGGATTAACCCATGTTAACTTGTGAGTAACCATACTAGTTACTTGGAGTTGCTAGAATACCCAATCGAATTCCCACCTAGGCTAGCTCAAATTGGTGTGGACCACTGAGTCATGAAGGATGAAACTCAAATAGGTGGAGAGGAAGTTTCACAAGAAAAGGATTCCTTTATAAAATAGAAAAAGAGGGGTTACATAAGGAGTCACACAACTCTTGAGGTTCCAAGGATAAAAATATCCAGTGAGGGTGCACTTGTACAAGTGGAGTTACAACACCAAGTGTAACCTCCACAAGGGAAGTTACAAAATAGAAAAGGGTCACATTCAAGAAGTGGAAATCCACCCAAGTGCCAAGGAAGTCCCACTAAAAACATGAATTAGGTTCAAAGGTAACAACATAGGTTGAGATAACAAAGATTGTTGTTAGGTAGAGCCACAACTCCTAGTCCACAAACCTTTTCACATGTGGAATCCATGAGCCCCCAACCACATTAGTTGTCCATGTTGAAACTAGTTATTTAATTAAAGGAAAACAATAATAAAATGATAATAATAATAATAATAATAATGATTAAAAATTTCCATAGTTTAGGAACCTAGTGCCACATTAAAAAACCATAATAATCACAACATATTTCCAGGGGCATAACACACTAGGGTTGTTACAAATGATGCCCAAGAGGGGGAAACTAGACTTTCCAACCAGGACCACTGTAGAGGTGCTTGAGATGCTAGGAAACAAAGATGAGCCTAGATTAGACATGGTTGGATGTACATACCCATGATTGGATTAGAGAGGGTGTCCCAACATATTCTTCCCCTAGGAAGAGCCACCGGATGATAGAGGTAGATTTAGCGTTATGTTTAAATTATTCTAGTTGCATTTCATTATATTTATACTTAATGCAAATAAAATATATTTTAATTAATTTTTATATTAAATTCATGCTTCTTAGGCCATGTGGGTTAGAGAAATTGGTGATGAGTTATTGATATGCGAATTTGTAAATGGAAATTCACTAGTTCAAATCTCTCGTGGGTACTGGCTTACAAAAATAAATCATGTCTATTGAAATCATCTAATTATTATTGTGTTCTATATATTTTACAGATATCATGACATTTAATGGCTATGTGCTTCCTCTTGTACATCAGGATGTGGAGGATATGAAGTTGGATGATAATCTTGAGGTACTCCACTTAGCTAGACTTGGATTTTGATGCAAGCTATATGAAAGGCTTTGATCAAACATCACATATAAGCTATCTAGGTTGTTGGAAGATGAGAGGTTCAACCTATATGGGTGAGGTATATTGTGAGGGACCCTCTCCTCGTAGAGTTGTGGAGGATGATTCCTCTTGAGAAGAGGATATTTATGTAACATGTTGTTGGTGCTTGCGATCATTTAGATGTTATCCCTCATGGAATTTAACTATCATATGAGGGTGGAGATCCTAGGCCTCATAGGACACCTCCTTCTACATCAGCTTCTTGAACAAGTGATGTGTCCTCCACACCTCATGCACCTCCTCCTTGGACTCCACCACCTTCAACATCTAATCCACCTCCTCCACCATATCCTCCTCCTCCACCTCCATCATCTCCTTCATCATATTCTCTAGTCCTACTCAATCTTTATGTCGATCCTACTTCATCGTCTCCTCTACTCCTACTTGATGGACTTGTCGATCCTATTGATTGGCTATACCATCCACTATTTATTACTCCAGGTGGATCTATTATGGATATGCTTAGAGGGGTATTTTACAAATCATCTTTATGGAGCTATTCATGCTTCTCTCCAAGATCATTTTTTCCTGAAAAACGTATTGATTCCTTTGGCTATATTGGTGGAGGTTTCCATGGATCTATCTCTGCTGACATAGGTGCTGATTGTTATAGCTAATTTTACCACTCTAGGTGAATCACACTTGTATGGCCTTCCCCTGTCCCTCTGCAGACTCCTTAGACCCCTTGGACCATTTTTTCCCTTTGATGTTTCCTAGACCATCCCTATAAACATGTGAAAATTGATACACGCAAATTTTAAACCCCTAATTGCGTATATACGCAGGTTTGACCCCTAAAACCGTGTACATCGGGATGTGTACAAAATCCAAATCCTTTTGGAGTTTTCCTTGACATGGATCCGACTCACTTGTCTCCTGGCCTTCCATATGCCCTGAGATCACTTGGATTCGACCTTTCATTACCCCTTTGAAAAGCTATATAAGGAACTCTTTGGATACATTGAAGGCATAAGAGAATTGAGAGCAAAGAAACTATAGTCCATTGTTGTCAGAACTTGTGCTTGAGTTTGCATCCCTTTGTCCCTTAGAGCACTTTTGTGTTCTTCCCAAGCTTGCCTTTTGCTTGTGAGCTTGCTATCGAGAGATGGAGGATTGAGGTGGTGGAGGCCCAAGTGGGGGATTCAGTTTCTTCAATTCGTAGACGTGCTGACAGAGGTTGTATCTATTGTAATCTCTGATTTTATATTAATAGAAATATCTTTTCCTATCCAATAATGTATGTTTGAATGAATATTTTATCCATGGATGATTTCAAATGCTTATACATTGTTGATTATATATGCTAGAATAGCTCTAACACCAATATATAGTATGCTTGCCTTGTTTACTTGTTGTTGAGGAAGTGATTAATAAATTCAAGCTGAAGTTGGGAAGCTCAACGGGGATCTACTTCAACCATTTGGAATAAGGTACGAGGTCTGATCCTTTAGTGTTAGATATTTGATTTCTATTGCATTTTGGAAAGGATTGATTTCTGGATTCAAGCTATCTGCTGTGGTACCCCAAGCCATAGGAATTTCTCTCCGTAACTGAATTGGAAACTTGGCTGGGGAGTTCCTAGTAGTTGTCCTTTGGGGGGTTTCTATCGGCATTCAATGACTTTAAATTGCTCTTTTTCTCTTGTTTCTAAGTCGGGTCTGGGGGCATGTTTGCCTAGTAGTGTCTGATTGGTGTGAAGTTTGTCTCAACTTGTCTGTTTGCCTTTATTTTTATGCATCTTTCTTCCTGTACATGAGTTTTTAACTCATAGTTGCATATATACGCGGGTTTCACTGATATTTACGCATACACATGTGGGTTTATTGCGAACAGTCGCGTATGTCCTTAGTTTTGCCTTTTATAGGAAGATTGATTATTGCTGGGTGAATTTGGATGATTGCTGAGTCTCCTTTGATACTACTAGAGTCTGTAAACACCTCTATTTCTGACCAAAGACTTTTTTTTAGGGTAAAATTTCTTTTTTCAAGAATGTTCTTGTCATTGCATTTTCGATTTTTTGTTTTGGGATTAGTGCATTAGATTTATTTTACCTTAGTACTTTGCTTGAGTGCTGGTTGAGTGTGCTTGTAGAGTCTGGGGGTTGTAGAACCATTCTTTTGCTTTAGTATCTCATTTTTATTTCAAAAAATCCAAAAATATTTGATTATCATTATGCATTGCATCTTGCATTTTGCATAGTACTTGCACTAGATTTGCTTTGGAGTCATGGGGGCTTCACTTGTTGACCAATATCCTATCACGTTAGTTCATATTGAGGGTTTTAAAATTATTAAAAATTGAACCAATATATTGCAAGTATTAGGGGGATGAGGGGTTTAACGTGGGGGTGGGTTGGGTGGTTTAAAAGGATTGAGATATAAAAAGGGGTGGGGAGGAGGTTTTAAGTATTGGGAGGGGGTTTCAACAAAAAGAGTTTGGGTCAATATCTCTGTAAATTAAGGGTATTCTTTAATATCCCACGTTCGAACGTGCTATGTGAGATGTTCACTAAGTGAAGTCCCCGTGTTTGGAGTATTAGTCAAGATTTCATATAGGAAAGTTTGCATCTATCATTTGAAGAAAATTGTGCATTTCACGTAGTAGCATACCCTATTTTTCATGGACACAATCCATTTGCATTGATTGTTAAGTGTGCATTTTGCTTCATGTTGTGTCATAACGCCATTAGTTACACAACCATATACCTCTTTTGAGTAATAAAGCTAATTAAAATCAATGATTAATTAAAATGAACTACATTATTTTATTTGATAGGGTTCACCAACAAGATTAGGTTTTAGGGTCTTGGAATAGTTCATTGTGAGTAAATTCTCCAAGACCACTAAACAAAAACATGTATGTGTATGTCCAGGTGAGTGTGTGAAACTCCTTGGTATAACCAGTGTTTCTCAGGATCCTCCTCTCAAAAGGGAGTTAAGAACGAGGCAGTGTGAGCGGTTATTGGTTGGGATGACCCCTAGTCATAACTGAGTAGCATCAGAGATATTTCTAGGATTGTATTCGTATCTGGGGGCTCTTTCAAGAGTTTTGGGCTTTGCTACCCTACCCATACAATCAATCCCACCTGCAACTGTTCACCTGATCATTGATTATATTGAGGTGACCTTAGTGGCCTTACCTAGGATATCAAGGGGGTACTCTACAGGGGTTATTCTGTGGGTGTCCCGACCAGGTTGGGGTCAGACAGCACAGTCGCTTTACGCGTTGAAGCTGAGGGCCACAATAATTGGTTACCTACCTCTTCTTGTTGTGTATGGGAGTCTCAAGCCTCTCCTAGGTGAGACATACCTGCCTCATTCGGGAGCTCACTTATCCTACCCTTGATTGCTTGTGTTTGGCTTTAGATTTTATTGGTGATTGCTCTGTGCACGTTAGCTTGCCTAGGGTTTACGTAGATAGAGAGTCTTTTATATTTTTTGAGTCATTGTGGATTTGAGTGCGGCTCCTCCTCATTCTCATCGTTTAGAAGGACTTCAGCCTTCTACATTTCCTCCTCCTTTGAAAGAGAGTGATAGACAGTCCAGGCGGACTACTTCACACATTGATTCACACACGATGGGAGACCATGTTGAAGGTATTCCTGAACCACCTTCTCCCATTCAAGTGGAAGATGGGGAGTTTACTCCTAACTATGATCCTTCACCTGATTTGACTGAGTTAGGTCCTGTAATTTTTGAGATAGGTACTTTTCATGATAGACCTACTTACTCTAGTGTTGATCCCCCATTGACACATCACCAGTATGGAATGCTGAAAGATGATGAGACTCATTTTGAACCCGTAAGCACTAGTTATGGTAGTTATGGTATGTCTGGTTTTCCCACACATGATTTGGCATTTCATGTCAAGACGAAGTTTGAGCCTAGCACTATGCCTAGGGGCACTCTCATTCCTTACCATACGGAGAGGTTTGGGAGCACAAGTCACATTGCACCTTCCATCCCGGTGGTGGAAGCTACATCACATATTCCTCCTAGTCCTAGGGCTAGCGATCCTATTAGGATACTAGATACAAGATGAGTGACTATAGGGAATAACACATACATAATTACAGAGGTCCCTTCGTCCTCTATTCCTAGTTCTTCAAATGTTCACCCTCCACCTCATTCACATGGTCCTTCGGGCTGGAACGTTGCTATGAGTCATGTCCGTACTGCGGTTACTCAACCAGTTGTGTCTCAAGTTCAAGTACCGCCCGTTGTTTCGAGAGGTCATGTTCATACTTCTAGAGGTCATATTACTACTTTCGGAGCATATATTCCTACTTCCAGAGCGTATATTCCTACTTACGGAGTGTCTCATGAGACATCTCATGCGATGACTTATGGACCTATTATGGGACGCAGTATGGACAAGGTTCTTCACCTTATGGGTGCGGGTATCAACAACCCACTTACTCTCCAAATTACGGCTTTGTAGCTCCAAATAGTCAAGGTACACCACACTATGGTGCTTCCATGCCACCCTATATGGGTCAAACGAGAGGAGGGCACTATGGCCAAGGCCATGGTGGTTATGGTACTCAGACCTATGTGAATCACAACTATCAAGGAGTGGTCCATAGACCCACTCATCCTAGGCTCCCTTTCCTCGCAATGATAAATCTTCCTGACTTGTCGAGATTGACGAACGATCCTGTAGCTCATGACCCGGCTTGGCCGGCTGTCTCTACTAAGCTTCCCTCGGACATACCCAAATTTGAGGGAAAACCGAGAGAGGATCTGAGCGAACATGTTACTACCTTTCACCTATGTTGCTCTTCAAATTCCTTACACCAATATTCGGTCCATTTAAGGCTATTTCAATGCACCCTTACAGGGCCTGCTACGAAATGGTATATAGAGCTACCTAAGGGGGCATTCTCTTTATTGGATGACCTAGCGATGACTTTTCTTAACCACTTCTAGCTACCAGTGCATTATGACGTTGGTACTGAACTCTTGTAGACATTTTGGTAGGATAAAGCCACACATATCTTGGATCATATCCAAGAGTGGCGTAGACAGAAGAGGTTGATTAAAGCCTTTATACCACCGGAATTCCTCCTTGAATGGTTCCTTAAGTCGTTATTGCCTTATATAGCGAAGGATGTTTCTACATCCGAAGTGCAAAATGAGGAACAAGCCATTTTTAGGGCTCAGGAACTGGATTTGATTTATGCTCAATCCGGTTTGTTATATGAAATCATTCCCAATGCTCTGCATTCTAGTTTCGACCCCAAAGTTAAACCTGGACCACATTTCGATGGCATTGTTGGTTGTGCGAGTGCTAAACCTGTGGATTTGGTTGCAAAACAAGTTAGTCAATTGTTAATCAACCAATCTACTTCAGGACAAGCCACGCCTTCGTCTCATCCCACCCAAACAGTGAGTGTGCTTTCGGTGCAATCGTCGGACCATAAGGATAACCAACAACTCGGAAGGAATAAAAAGAAGGGTAAGAACAATCGTAAGGGTGGGAATAGGAATGAGAATGCTAATAATGACAAGAACACCCGTAATGATGGGGGGGACAAGCAAGCTAAACATAAGGTTAAATTTCTTTGCAAGTTGTGTAAGGAAGATCACCTCACTTACTTATGCCCTTGTATCGATGAAGCCTCGAGATTCGTAGCACAGGGCCCAGCTGTGCTGACTAACCCTTTACCTCACAATCAAAACATGAACTCGAGGACCCATGATCAGTCTGGTGGTGATCAAGATCTGCTGGAGGGTAGTGGTCATGGTTGCATTAACATGGTGCGTTCTACAAAAGTTATGACCCGTGCGAAAGAATATGGTTCATCACAACCCAGCCCAGGAAAGGAACCTGATCCACCAAGGACTCCTTTGCGTATTGAAAAACCTATGGATAAACCTGAAGCTACACCTTGCATTCCTAAGGGAGTCCTTAAGCGTTCAGGGCACAATCCTAATGCCTGAGCTGCCCAGAATTATTCTGTTGTCGAGGATTTGGGCCACACTCCTTGTGCAATGTCTGCATTAGAAGTGCTTCAGAGTTGTCCTTCGCAAAGGAAGGCTTTGCTTTCTGCCCTTGGTGTGAATGATGATAATTCTTCCTCTGTGATTAAATTTGAAACCACGGGAATTTAGCCTCACTTGCCTTACTATGTGTCTCTTTTGATTCATGTAGAATGTCTCAATATGATCGTCAAATGCACTGTGATTGAGGAAGGCGCTGTTGCTTCTGTGATGTCTTTATCATGTTGGAAGGGTTTAGGTTCCCCTGAGTTGTCTAAATATGTGACCATGTTAATTGTGTTTGATGGGAGATCATTTGGACCGCATGGGATCCTTCCTTCCCTTAAGGTCCATTTGGGAGGGAAGACCGTTGCAATAGAGGTCGAGGTGGTTGATATGCCCCTTGACTACAATCTCTTGCTGGGTAGGAATTGGATGTACAGTATGCAAGCCGTAGCTTCTTCCCTATTTTGCTTCGTATGCTTTCCATTAAAGGGGAAGATAGTTACGATTGATCAAATGTTATTCAAGAATCCGTCGATTACCGCATCTTCGGGAGCTTCGATCCCGATTGTTGAGCACTCTCAGCCGACAACTGGGAGTGTGGGTGTGGGCATGTATCCATCCCTCATGGGAAGCTTTAGTTTCCCTGCACCTATCCTTATGATAGGGTCTAGTTCCAGTGAGGCTTCGACATCTGTGAGATCGGTGTCTTTTCGCATGAGTCATATGGAATATCCTTGGATTCTTCCTACACCGAATACTTTGAGTGAGCGCATCATGACAGACGTGTCATTTCTTGCAACTATGGTAGCTTATCAAGCTAATCTTGAGTGTGTTGCAGAGCCTAGTCCTTCTTCTTTGCGGATGGAGGAGGAGGACCTGTATGTGCTGCCTCCATGGGAAGTATAGTATTCTCATGCACATGACTGCCTTGATAGTGTTTTTCCTTCAGACGAAGCGATTATTGAGGCCATGTCGGGAGTTGAGCCACCATGGGAAGAGTTGCATCATAGATCTTACTTTCTTCCTGAGCTTGACCGCTTGGAGTGTGAGGACTTTAGGGAGGTTCTTAGTGAGAGAATTGGTAGTCCCATGGTTTTATTAAGCTCTCTCGGTCTGATGGCTGATGGGAACATGGAAAATATATCTCCAATGATTCCTATCAATATCTCTCGCGATCCTGGCATGATAGAGAATGTCTATATTGGGGCAGAATTTCATGATATATTTTCTTGGTCTTACGATGAAATGCCAGGTATCGACCCTTGCATTATTGAACACAAGATTAAGACTTATCCCAACGCTGACCCTGTTCGACAAAGCTTGCATGCTGTGAATCCTAGGAAAGCACACACGATTAGGGCAAAGATAGAGAAACTATTGAAAGACGGGTTTATTTATCCCATTCCCTTGACGGAGTGGGTGTCAAACCCAGTTCCGGTTGATAAGAAGCAGGGAGCGATCCGCATATGTACTGATTTTTGTGATTTGAATCGTGCATGTCCTAAAGACAATTTCCCCACACCATTTATTGATCAGATTTTGGATGAGTGTGCAGGTAGCGAGGTTTTTTCCTTTATGGATGGCTTTTCCGGATATAATCAGATACAAATTAAACCTGAGGACCAACATAAGACTGCATTTATTTATCCTTGGGGAACTTTTGCATATCGAAAAATGCCTTTTGGCCTTAAGAACGCTGGAGCTACTTTCCAGTGGGCCATGACCTTGATCTTCCACGATCTCAAATCGATTATCGAAGTATTTTTGGATGACCTTGCTGCTCATTCTCGTGTGAGAATGCGTCATTCCTATCATTTGAGATTGGTATTCGAAAGGTGTTGCCATTATTTGGTTAGGTTAAATCCTCACAAGTGCATCTTTTGTGTGAAGTCAGGTCACTTATTAGGATTCATTGTTTCTAAAGAGGGTATAAGAGTCGACCCTTTGAAGGTTAAGGAAATACTTCAGTTGTCTCCTCCGAAAAACATTCGTCATCTTCAATGTTTGCAAGGCATGGAAAACTTCTTACAGAGATTTGTTGTCAATTCTTCCAATTTGACTAGAGGCTTGATGCGTCTTTTGAAGAAGGACACCACTTTTTGTTGGGATGATCGAGCCCAGGAGTCCTTTGATGCACTCAAGTGAGCCCTAGCATCGGCCCCGGTGATTAGTCCCCTAGACTATAGCCGTGATTTTCTACTTTATGTGGCCGCGTCCATGGAGACCATTGGTATGGTTTTGGTTCAAGAGGATGAAGAGCTCCAAGAGCATGTCATATACTATTTGAGCCAGAATCTTATTGACACAGAGATCCGTTATTCCCATGTTGAGAAGCTTTCCTTAGCTACCATACATGTGGTTCAACGGCTGAGACATTATATTCTGCTTCACCAGACCTTGGTTGTAGCCCATGTCAATCCATTTCAATTCATCCTCACTCGAAGGATAATTGGGGGGAAATATAATAAGTGGATTGTCATCCTGCAAGAATTCCACCTTGAGTTTGTTTCGACAAAGTCGAAGAAATCATTAATTTTTGCGGAGCTTATATCAGATTTCCCAAGCGAGGTCGAGGAGTTGGTTTGTGAAGATACATTTATCGATGAGCACATCTTCTTAATCTCAACTTTAGACCCATGGTATGGGGATATCATTATATATTTACAAACATTGAGGATCCCTACTCACCTCTCATGGGATGAACGACGATGATTACATCACGTGTCTAAGAATTACCTCATAGTGGATAACACTTTGTATCGCCGTGGGGTAGATTCCATTTTACGTCATTGTTTAACTAGTGAGGAGGCTGAGGTAGTGTTGAATGATTTCCATGGAGCGATGTGTGGTGGTCATTTATCCGGGATTTCTACAGCCCAAAAAATCTTAAGAGTGGGTTATTTCTGGCCATCGATCTTTAAAGATTGTGTAGATGTGGTCAAGAGGTGCCATCCTTGCCAAGTGTTCACATGTAATATGCGCTTGAAACCTACCCCATTACATCCCCTCATCACCACCGGTCCCTTCACTAAGTGGGGGCTAGATTTTATGGATTGCAACCCAGCTTCAGCTGGGGGGCATCATCATATCATAGTGGTTGTTGACTACTTCACGAAATGGGCTGAGGCTATGCCTACAGTTAAATTCAATGGTGAGACAGCCACGCACTTCATATTCAATCAGATTATTACTCGGTTCGGGATTCCAAAAGAGCTTGTCACTGAACATGGCTCTCACTTTTAGAATCGCATGATGGAAGAGTTGGCATCAAAGTTAGGGTATAAACAAGAGCATTCCTCCTCTTACTACCCTCAAGCGAATGGATAGGTAGAAGCAGTGAACATATCACTCAAATCCATTCTCCAACGAACCATCGCACAAAGCAAGAATAATTGGCACATTATGTTATATCCTGCTTTGTGGGAATATAGAACCGCTGTTAAGACTGCCACGGGTTTTTATCCATATCAACTTGTACATGGAGTGGAGTCGGTATTGCCGGTTGAATGCAATATTCCTTCATTGAAGCTAGCCATAGAACTCTTACCAGACACTTCACTATTGGAGGAGCGTTTGGTCCACCTTGAGCAACTTGATGAGCAACGTCGAGATGCCTTGGTGGCTCTAGAAGTAAATAAGTGTCGTGTAAAGGTCCAGTATGATAAGTCTGTCCATTCAAGGAGGTTTAGTGAGGGAGACTTGGTCCTTTTGTGGGATCAACCGAAAGAACCCTTGGGGGCAGGAAATTTTAACCCCATGTGGCATGGTCCTTATGTTGTCAAATGTGTGTTAGAGAAGGGCGCTTATGAGTTAGTGGATTATGAGGGAACGGCCTTGGCGGAGCCTAGAAATGGGCTCTATCTCAAGAAGTACTATGCATGATTTTGAACCAAGGCTGGTTATTGTATATTATTGTACAGTTTTTCATAGGTAGGTCTTTTTCTTATGGTGATCAGGTTTGTGATTAGTTTCCATTTCTTTTGGTAGATGTCAATGGAATCTTCCACCTTCATAGGATTCGTGGATGGTGCAAGTTGTCACACTCAACACTCAGCCTCTGCTACTTGGGTGATTTATACTCCTATAGGTTAGGTATTGTCTTCAGGAGGCGTATGTTTATGGCCATCTTCAAACAATGTTGCTGAATATAGCGATGTTATTTAGCTTCTACGGGATGCCATTTTACATGGCGTTCTCTCTCTTGAGGTACATCTTGATTTGGAGTTAGTAGTGTCACAGCTTAATGCTTTGTACCATGTTAGAGATCCGACATTATTAAGAAGATTCTTACGTGTGATATTATTAGAACGACAATTTGACAATATAACATACATACATGTTGCAAGAATTAATAATCAAGTTGCTGACTCATATGCTAACTACGTGTTAGATTGGCATTTGTTTCATACACAATAAGATCATCACAAACATAAATTTTTACATATGTAAATAAATAAACCGATCATCATAAAAGTTTTCATAAACATCCAAAATGTGGTAATACATAGTGTCATGATACAAAAATGGGGCTCTCGAGCCACCAAAATATAATACATGGTAATACAAAATGTATCACTCCCAGGTATCTAAGCCCGTGGAGGAGGAGGGGGGTTGTGATCATGGAATGTCACTACGGCTCTAGCTAGCCGTCAAAATAGCCGCACCCATGCTCATGGTACACCCACCACCTAGCGCTGCATGGCGTCAGGCAAGTACTCGACTTGCGCCATGGGTACTTTGTGTGTTAGCCTCACGAAGTTGGTATGAATGCTTTGGAGCATCCGCTCCACATCCACACCCGTGATATTATCTCCTCTTCCCCTCCGTCTATGATGAGGGAAGCCTTCAGGCCACCGTGGTCCCACATCTACATGCATATGGTAGATGTCACTATGTATTTCCATCCAAAAACATGTCTTTTTATTTCACATAATCAGAAAACATAAAAAAAAATTAAAATTTTAAAAAGAGGGTCAAGATTCATTACCTATGTCACTGTATGCCGATCTTGGTGGTAGCGGCATGTCCGAGTCTCCCCAGAAATCTATCCCCTCATAGGGGTAGTCATCGATGGCAACTATCTGTCGTCGCCACCATGGAAAGAAATCAACTGGATAGGGGTTGGACACCCTACCTCCACCCATTCTGTGCATTGCATCCGTAAAACATCGTTGGGCCAGATCTCGAACCCCGTGTAGAGGAACGTCAACTCTAGGGCTTAATCCTGGAACACGCTTGAAGAAAAATGTGCTCAGTATGCTACCGAAACCGAAGTTTTGCACTCTTCCCATATTGCACTCACTGAGCTGATGTTTCATGTTTCCCAGTAGAGCAGTGCTCCAATCGTATACCATGGGTCTCATGCACTCCACTGCATAGTACAACAGAGGTCGCGAGGCCTGGTGGAGTGAAGCCAAGCCTGCTATCCTACCTAGTGTCAGTAGAATGGCCTTTCGGCCCAGCACCTATATGGAGTTAGTTGGGATCTGACTCCCCACCTTCTCCATGTCTGGATAGCAGTACACCACAATGTACTCATCTATAGTCAGGCCACCTCCAGACCCACGAGAGCGTAGGTTTACCACTTCCCCCCGTTGGGAAAGTCCAGTAATAAAGTATATGTCCTCCACTTCTATGGTGAGGGATATCCCATCTATCTGGAATGACTCTAAGTCCGGATCCCAGTAGTCCACTAAAATCTGCAATAGTCTTGGTTTGGCTCTTAAGCCACCAAGACACCAAAATTTGTAAAGACCACATGCACATAACGCTTTTTGAGCCATTAGATCTACCCTTACTGCCTCTTCTACATCACCATGTTCACGTTCTCTCCATTCTAGGACCATCCTGCACATAAAATTTGAATTTTGTCCATTAGAATACTTAAAAAACATTGAGCGCAACCGCATACGCGACTGTTTTCCAAACAGCCGCATATGTACGCGACTTTGAGGGCATTTTTTGTGTATATCCAGCCCTATACACGGAAAATCCCTCGATTTTTGTGTGGTCCGCAGCGCCTATCTTAGAATGGCCTAGAAACCCAAATACACCATGGAAATTGACAAAATTTGCATCAAAATGAAAGAGTAGAGCATGGGTAAGTACCTAGAAAAAATGGTAGTGGATTCCACCGGCTGGATCTCTTGGAATTCGCTGTTGAAGTTCTAAGGGTAAAAGTTTCAAATGTTTTATAATGTTTTGAATTATTTACTATTTATAGAAATTTTTCAAATTTTTGAAAATTTTTACCCCCTTTCCTATAGTTTGGACCGTTTTTGGACTAATTTATGATGTAGGAGACATTTTTTAGTGTCATTTCAGCTGTTGGATTGACCCGTTCATGTCGATTTTAGGTATCATATCTAAACTAACATATAGGTTAGGTTTCTTCACCATTTGCATTTTGCATGACCTTATGACCATTTCATTATAGCCTTAGGTATGAACCCACTCTATTATGTCACGGAACCTTCTTGTTGTTTTAGAAGTGGCATGATAGGAGTGGTAGAGCTTGACCTTACATGGGTACCCTAGTTAGCACCTTATTTGCATTTGGTACCCATGCTGACATTTTGTCCCTTAGGGTGTGGGAGTCCATTGTATAGTATTGCCATGACATTTCGCAAGAGCCTCATACTCCTCTTGATCTTTTGCTGGCCTATTTCCCTCAGGACTCCCTTATGTCAAGTTGTAATTGCATTATCATGAGCTTTTCCTGCCTTATTGAGCCTTACTCTGACTTCCCTGACATTGAGTTTCAGCCATATAGCCCGAGCTTGTCTCATGTATAGCCATGCAGAGCCATTTTATTTATCCTTTGCAACTTGATTCCCTATTTTTACCGGGAGGGGATTTTCCCCCAAGTGTCGCTATCCTACACATGTATCCTTGCATTGAGCATAGGTATGTTCCACTACTTGGAACTAGTTTGTTTTCCCATATGACACTCGTCTCCTCCTAGTATGTAACTATAAAGCAGTTTTATTCTTTTTCAAGCTTTTTAGATATTTGAAAAAGTCCAAAAAAATCAAAAAATAAAAAAACTGAACAAGGAAAGATGTTATCTTTTGGCAGCTGTCGAGTCGTGTCGCCTTCGAACAGAGCACTGTATATCACATCCATTGGTTGGGTTTATAGTTTGAATTTAGGAGCTGTACTCATTTTATCTGATTTTATCTCCACCGACTGGTTAAGCTTCCAGTCCCCATGGAGCCTCTGTCGATGCCTTTTGTGTCACAGAGATGTCCCAGTTTTGTATATCGAGTCTATGCTGCCTTTATTTAGTCACCATTTGTCGTTATGCTCTTGTTCGAAGGAAGTTGAAACCTGAGTCGGTCATTCCTCAGTTATCTTGACTTTGCATGTCGGCCATTCCCGATACAGTTACTGGTTCATGCACTTTATGATCAAGTACTTCCACATTATACAACTTTGATTAGTACCTCATGTTGGATGATGGGGGATGCCTTAATGCCCTCCTTCCAACAAATTTCATCCCATTGACTTTAGATCATTTATTCTGGGATCGAAACCCAGAGTCATTTTTGAGTGCCTTGAGACTTGCAGTCATTAGTGGAAGGTTCTCTCGCCGTCGATAGCTTTTGGGAATACATCAATGTCCCTTAATCGATGGATCCTCTCAAGTGTTCGACCTCAACACATTTATTCACGCTTGTTAGTTTGCACTCTTGTACCTTGATTCCCATTTTCATTATCGGTGGGTGATCTCGCGTCTGTTAATGATATACATCAATGAGCGGTAATCAGAAGATGGACTACTATGTTTGACCTCGACACCTCTATTCACATAGTAGGACATGTACTCATAGCAGTTTGTGTAGAAGACCCTCCAGATTGGTGGCATCTCTTTTATGCTACCTCCTTGATCGCGTCAGTGTTCATGAGATTTCAGCTCTCGTGACTTGATCCCAGTATATGTCAGACATTTCCAGCTATTATGGAGATCTTGATCCACTATATATCTTCAGCCATTATGGAGATCATGATCCTTTGTATATATTCATCATGGAGATTCTGATCTATGTATATTGTACGTGGCGATGACCACTTATGTGATATCTTGTATCATGCCTATTCATGGCCATTGTACTCTTATGTATCTGGAATTTATAGATGTATTTGTAGTTATGTGCAGAGTTGTATCATTGTACTATACTGATTGGGTGGCTGGTCTTCCATTTGGGATCCTTCATCACTCCACTTCTGAGATGGAATTATAATGTATATCGGCCATCGTATGACCCCTGTGACCTCACCCATTAGGGGGCATCTATTATAGCTGATTTTACCACTCCATGTGAATCACACTTGTATGGCCTTCCCCTGTCCCTCTACAGACTCCTTAGACCCCTTGGACCATTTTTTGTCCTTTGATGTTTCCTAGACCATCCCTATAAACATGTGAAAATTGCTACACGTGACTTTTAAACCCCTAATCGCGTATATATGCGGGTTTGACCCCTAAAACTGCGTACATCAGGATGTGTACAAAATCCAAATCCTTTTGGAGTTTTCCTTGACATGGATCCGACTCACTTGTCTCCTGGCCTTCCATATGCCTTAAGATTGCTCGGATTTGACCTTTCATTACCCCTTTGAAAAGATATATAAGGAACTCTTTGGATACATTGAAGGCATAAGAGAATTGAGAGCAAAGAAACTATAGTCCATTGTTGCCAGAACTTATGCTTGAGTCTGCATCCCTTTGTCCCTTGGAGCACTTTTGTGTTCTTCCCAAGCTTGCCTTTTGTTTGTGAGCTTGCTATCGAGAGATGGAGGATTGAGGTGGTGGAGGCCCAAGTGGGGGATTCAGTTTCTTTGATTCGCAGACGTGCTGATAGAGGTTGTATCTATTGTAATCTCTGATTTTATATTAATAGAAATATCTTTTCCTGTCCAATAATGTATGTTTGAATGAATATTTTATCCATGGATGATGTCAAATGCTTATACATTGTTGATTATATATGCTAGAATAGATCTAACACCCATATATATAGTATGCTTGTCTTGTTTACTTGTTGTTGAGGAAGTGATTAATCAATTCAAGTTGAAGTTGGAAAGCTCAATGGGGATCTACTTCAACTGTCCAAAATAAGGTACGTGGTCTAATCCTTTAGTGTTAAATATTTGATTTCTATTGCATATTGGAAATGATTGCTTTCTGGAGTCAAGCTGTCTGTTGTGGTATCCCAAGCCATAGGAATTTCTCTCCATAACAGTGATACCCATCTATCTCTATTGGTTGAGGTGACGATGCTTAAGGATTTGGTAGGAGAGATAGTGATGAATCCTCTAGTGGAGGTGGATCAGACATGTCATAGTAGTTATTGGACTATAGATATATTATATTTGGCATATTGTATCATAACTTTGATGTTATATATGTTCATATCTACACATATACTACATTTTTCATGTTTATGTTGATGTCGATGGTTATGCTCATTTTTAATTTTGTTGATGTTTATTTATATGTTGATGGTGATGTCTTTTATGTTTGTTAGATGGTGAAAGTTATCATGATGATGTCATGCCTATGTTTATTTGGTGAAAATGATGATTATGAAACATTTATGTTTAAGTTTATTATTAGATATGCATGTTAGATGATGTTTAAATATGTTAGATGTATATGATAGATGAATATGTAATGTAATGTTTCTTATGGTACGTGCAGGCTCATTTTTAGTTTTATGTTAATGATGGTATAATGATGTTTATTTTTGTATTTTGTAGATGGTGACAATGATAATGATGGTATTTTTATGTTTATGTCGTGAAAATGATGGTGCTAGTACATTTATGTTTATGCCTATGGTTATGTTTATGATGGTATGATGATTATTATTTTTATGTCTATGATGGTATGATCATGATGTTTATATTTATGTTTGTTAGTTGTTGAAAATGATGATGATCGTATGCTGATGTAAAGGAACTTTGTACTATTCAAAGTTTCGGTCTTTAAATCACTAACTATTTTAGTTGAAAAAAACATCACAATTTCCATTGTAAATTATGTTATAAAACAAGTTGTTGTATGACCTAACAAGTTTTCAAAGTATTAGAAAGTTTTCACAATTTTAGCATCCTTTGGATATTTTTCATATTAATTAATTATTGATTTGAGAATAACTTATATATAGTTAACACTCATAAACATAACATATTAACTATCACTACAACACAAGTCAATACTTTAGACGTTTGTAAAGAAAGCTGTTGAGTTCTTAATTTTGGTCAAAATTTTAGCATCCTTTGGACCATTTTTCATATTAAATATTTCCAACCTAAATTTTGTAGACAATTTGAAGTATGCTTTAATATATAGGTTGATATATTGGTTAGAAAATTAATTTGAAAGTATGGTTGGTTGTTATGACATAATAAATGTGAAAATATGGATTTGAGTAATGGTCATTGAAAATGTGGAAAATGTTTCAAGTAATTTAATATAGGTTAATTTTTTTTTTTAACCATAATATAATTGAATTAAAAATATCATTGAATTAAATATTTTTATGAAATTTAATGTATTGATAGTGGATGAAGTTGTGGAACTCTATGATTTGTGATTGTTGTATAAATTGTCACAACATCTTGTTTATAATTTTGTATAGTTTGCCATGGTATTATGTTTATGTAATAATAATTTTTTTATTTAGTTTTCGTATTGTTCTCATATAATTTGTATGGATGTTATAATTTACTGTAATTTTCTTAATAATGTAGTAAAATTTGTCATAATATTATACTTATATAATAATATTACTTTGTTGTAACTTTATGTTGACCATTACGAAATAATATACAATGATTTTTAATAAGGAAATTCAGTCTTCATCATATAATGTTGTATATAACTTAATTATTCAAATGATAAACAAAAATGAATCATTTTTTATAAGTGTAACCAAACATCATAACAAAAAGTCAAGTATTACCATGTTATATTATTTTAATATATGAATAAGAACATCACAAAATGTAAATGAACATCAATATGACCTTTCAATGTATCATTCAAGATTTTTATTTATTTTTTACAATAACTCACTTTACAATGACAAATATCAAAGCTATATTAGTAAAAAAAACAAATTCTTAATTAATAAAAACACCCTTTTATCTCAATTGTAAACCCACAAGTTGCATTCTCCAAACTTATTATTAATAATCATGATTTTCGTTATATAATATATCATTGGTCCACATTAAAGGAACACATTTTATACCCTCTAAACATTTTGGTCAAGGAACACTTCACTATAGTGACTTGGCCACACATAGGACTCTTTCTAGCTAAAAGTTTAGTTGAGTCAATTTAAAGGAAATTTGTATCTTCATGTATCCTTGTCCAATACCTTGATTTTGACTCCTCATATGTATTAAATCAAATTATGTAATGTTGTAAATATGTTAATGATATTAATGTTAACGTCTTGATGATATTGAGGATTTGATAACAAGGTTATTGATATTGATATTATATTGAGTTGATGATATCGATGGCATGGACAACATGATAATGATATCTTGATATTAATAATGTAAATAATATTTTTATGATGATATTGACTTTATGATATTAAACATATTTTTGATATCGATGATTATGGCGATACCGATCTGATGTATAAGATGATGATCTGGGGATATGAAGTTGATTTGATGATATTAATGGTATTGACGACATCAATTACAAATTATTGAAAATAATCGATGGTGTTGGCTATTAAAATGGTTAACACGTATGATAATTATTTAAATTCAATATTAAATTCATTATTATTATTTGGATGAAGGTTCAATTAGTGTGATAGAATTAATAAATATCTTAATTTTGCATTGTATTGTATATGGGAATTATATAAGATTGTGGTGATAAATATTAATTGAATATTTCAATGATCCTTTGTGGTGTAACTTGAAGGAAAAAATGAGGATTGGTTATTATTAATACATAATTAACATGATTTGTTTGTGGATGCTCAAAGCTAGTGTTCAAACTATTGCAATTATTTGCAATATTGACAATTATTACTTTTCCATTAAATGTGATTGGAGAAGATGATAAAAGGGAGTTGGATCAAAGATGAGGAAACATTATCGTTGATGATGACCTTGCTCCAAGGTCGTGTCCCTTTATAGAGGAGGGAGATTACAACAACTATAGTGCATGACATTTGTTATGTTGATACGTTGTAACCAATTGCTAATTGTTATGATGCACCTTATGATGATTTATTTTGATTTTATGTTTTGGAAGAGTATTTGATTGATTAGTTATGATGAGTATTCCATTGAATTATGATAAGTGTTTCCTTGAGAATTAATGAGTATGGCTTATGTTGAGCATTAATGAGTATCTCTTTGATGGTTAAGGTGAAGTAATGATATATCTTTGATGTTTCATAATACACTTGCAAATCATGTGTGTGTGTGTTCTTGAAAAGTTTAACATTTCTATAGTTCATGTTCCCAAGACCCATTCTAACCAAGATCAAATGATGGGATGAGCCATCAATAATGGAACTTCAGAGACATATAGATATGAATATGCATATTCTAAATATAGGATTAAAAAAAATATTGTTTGCTATTTTTAATTTCTTATATCATAATTTTAAAGGATACACATATTTTATTCTTTTCATAATTTTTTTCTTCCCTTAACAATATATAAGTGTCTAAGTATAATATATTCATTAAATCGACCCTGTTATTCAAATGAGAGTAGTTGAAATTACAACAAGCAATAAATGTCATTAAAATCAATGATAATCTGCACTCTAATTAGTTGATTCTGATATAGTTGTAACAGTACAATAAATTAAATGATAAAACCCACACTACAATGAACTAGTAGAAAGCAAGAAATATCATCTCTAACTATGGAGAATGGCATGCAATCATTTCATACAATCACAAATTACTTGATGGCCATGAAACATATTTCGCATCACATTACTTGTTAACCAACTCAAATTGTTTAAACACTACATCCAGTAATCAACTTTCCATTTCCATCGTCATAACATGAAAATCAAATAATATAATTAGACAATCAAAGATAAAAATAGAAAAATGATATCTCAATATGTAAATGATGAAATAAAACATGTACATGTCACTCTTTGTTGTCATCACCGCCATTATCTTCCTTGGTTGATATGGTAGCATCGTTGTTCTCAAAAACATGTTTAGATCTAGGGTTGTGTCTTAATATGAACAATGAATCTTTATCCAACACATCCAGGTAAAGAAAACTTGGTTGCATTTTTTTGGGAAAACATAAGGCTCCTTAATTTAATCTCACATCTTTCAAGAGCTAATACATATCAACCCACTATCATGATATTCCTTTTCATTATTCCCAACGAATGTGTCCCACCACGTGCACCTAAAAACAACACATTGGAAAGATGAGAAGTCCACTTGAATGATATCCTATATCTTTCCAACATAACCCAAAATCCTTCCTATCAGGTTTCGATCATGGTGGTTAGCACGACTAGATTGGTTGAACTCGAATTCCACTCCACAGTCTTGTGTAATACATCCATCATTAGCATGCTCAGTGCAAAAATGATGTCCATAATCCTACATAGATGGGAACAAATGAACCTATAAAAAAGTTAACAAATGATGCTGTCATATGTCTAATAAACCAATTAATATTAATATATTAAACATAGATGTTATAATTAAAAGTTGCATTATAAAGTTATAAATGTACAGAAATATATTATTACCAAGTTGCTACACCTGATCACAATGTTTAGTGAACCATCCTCTTCAGGTGGGTAGAGACCAGATGCACCATATTTACATATTAATTGATCCACAATCGAACTATTGGGATAAATCATCGGCATATTTTATTTTAAATGATCTAGAAAAGGAATGATTCTACCGCGCAACCACCTGAATTCTTTACTATCAATGTCCCATTTCTTGCTTTTCTCTTTATACAATGTGACCGCGGTTGTGTTTCTATTGTAAATAATGAATTTATTGATTTCATCATTTTTTGAATTCATTGTTGTATTCATGGAAACAAAACCACATTCAATATGTGTGAGATCGAATATATATTTTGAAGTTTGTTGTGAATAGTTACTACGTGGAAATATGAAGATTGAAAGATAAGTGTCTTACTCTTTATCATGCACCTTTTTTCGTTCGTTTCCAATACCTCCCCTTCCCATTTTTCCTCACCACGTTCACCATCCCAAATAATTGCACCTCATGTGTGATCAATTTTCTTGTTGTACTCACTGGCATAATAGAATGAATCAGATACTATGTACCCCTCTACCAGAGACCCCTTGGTTTCTCGGTTTGTCAAGCAAATCCCTTTATTTTTTTCATGTACCTCTCCAAGAACATCCAGTAACATGACACCACCATGACTAAATAAACCTCATTTCCTGGGTGAATTAGAAGGTGAATTAAAATATGAATATCACCAAACATAGGTTTCCCATTTGAGTCAAACATCTATGCAATTTCATTCTCCTCCTCTCTATCATATTCTCTAAGCTAGTTAGTCGATGTCATTATTTCAGGCATTTGGTTTCTCTCTGGTTTACCATTGAAAGAATATGTTTCTCTTCTATAAGGGTGTTTTTTTGGAGGAATACCCTAGAGCAATTGTACACTAACCTTCTTAGGTATTTGGACCACCTAACCTTCATAAAAGGTCCACAAAATTTACATCCATCATAACCTTTTTTTACAAGACGTATGATGGTATGGTATACACACCATATTAGTGTTGAAGACCAAGATAGTCACATCGAATTAAATATGCCAAAAAATATTGCTTTCAATATAAACAAATCAAACAACATTTACCTAAGAAAACTCCTAAACCTGGATAATCATTTGTGGAGTATGAACATGTGTCATACAATGTAAAAATCATCTTTGATGGGATGACTCATAATACATCATTCCCATAATTCATTCAATTCATCGAGAAATTGTTGTACATCGAGAAATTGTTGTAGGTAAACATCCATATTTTTCACTTGTCTCCTACCAGGGACTTTAAGATCCAACATAAGATGTTCATTCTTCATGGACAACCATGGGGGGATATTATTATTGATCACTACTACATCCCAACTAGTATAGTTGGTGTTTGGTTTGGAAAATGGGTTGACACCATCATTGGGTATGCTCAATTGAAGGCTGCATGCTTCATCCTTGAATTTATCGATCCATGTATCGTCTATATGCTTCATGGTTGTTGAATCTATTGGGATTCACATAAATCCATCCTCACTTCTTTGTGATGCATTCCATCCTTCCAGCATAGCTAATTATTTGCAATGAAAGAGCCTTTGAATCTTTGGGATTAACAGCATGTACCTCTATTGGTACCAGGATCTTCCCCATTAAAATTTACTTTCGTTGTCGAATGTTCAATAGCATGTTTGTCAAAGCCCTAAATCCTTTGCGTCAGTCTTAAATCTGAAACTGGTGAATATTGCTTTGGTCCATAATGGTCTATTTCTTTATGTCATATTACACTAGTTCTTCAACATCAATGAGTTCAAGTTTAACTTTTGGTATTTTCGATTTTTTTGGAATGTTAAGCTTGCCCTTAACTTATTCATTTAAGGCATAGTGTCCAAATTCCATGAAAACCCAATCTCAATATTCTAAGCCAAGTCAAAATTCCAAAAAGATGTGGAATAAACCTTTTATTAATTTAAAAGTTTTTTTAATTTTGAATTATATATTAAAAAGGTTTAATATATATCATTTTATTATAAACCTTTTTAATATGAAAATTTAAATTTCTATACCCTCCCATGTTAAAGATCTTGGATCAAACTTTTATAATAAATATTAGCATATGAAATAAAATCTATTGGATATTGATAGGAACCCTTTCCTCATGAAGGATAATAAATAGCTAGAAGCGGCGGAGCACAGGCGATGGCTTCTCCTTCAATGAATGCGGATTTGTAGAGATTTCTCGAGATGGGAAGGCGCCTTACTCTAAGTTCCTATGAGATCCTATGGCTGGCTTTGCCGAGCAAGCCGTCTATGGTACCGTCTTCCATGACTCTCAGAAGATTTCCTTGCATGACGTTCTCTTCCAAGGCTACGACTTCCGTGGCTCCCAAGTTCTCGCCATTGAATCCCCTAGGAAACCGAGTTCTTATTAAACTTAGGAATGCAGAATTGAAAACCCAAGGTGGGATAATGCTTCCTTCCACATATCAGAAAAGACCCAAAGGAGGAGAGGTTATGGCTCTTGGCGATGAGAAGAATCTTGGCAAAGCGCAGGTTCTGCTTTTAGTTCAGATTGACTGTGTCCTAGCCGACCGGATCGTGACGATTTTCACTGCCGAAGTGGGGCCAAAGACGACCAAGAACCCTCACCCACTATGTAACGATGAGAGAGGAACATGTCACTCTAGCATGCCCCTACACTTCAAGGGTCCGTATTTCCACGGAGGGATCGAGCTTCATGTGCCAAGGCTATGATTTCTTGCGAGGCAACGATATCGGTGGAGAGCCTATCCACGATGAGAAGTTTGTGGATGAGAATTCTGCAAGCAATTCCCTTTTGATTTCCATAATATCTATGAAGGGGATCTCTCTCTTCTTGTGTGTGAACCCACAAATATTTGTTTTGCAGCTGAAATCCCTGATTCAACAGGTAGATGGAACCCCTTAAAGACAACATGGGCTTATCTATGCAGGACGACAACTCTCAGACCACCAGCAACTCCCAATCCTTGGGATCTCGAAGGACGCATGCATATCCATGGTGGCCAGTCTATGGGGAGGAAACAATAGATCCTCTACTTATTAGCCTAAGTCTTTCAAGGATGCAACGTGAAAAGGGATCTCTACCGCTCAAAATCTAGTCCAGATCCCTCTCCCAGTCTACATTGTAGATAAATCCGAGGAGGTCCCCATTTTGGAGATTAAGCAATTGAAATTCATCCATAACCTTCTCCTGCACAAGGAGAAGACCTTAATCTATAGATTCAATGGACTGTGGAAAAAAACAAAAGATCTCCTCGAATGGATAAGCTCAAACTGGACCAAGGACTCTCATATATTACTTTGTTCTAAAGGTTTTTTCTTAGTGAATTTTCCTTCTCGAGAAGATATTCTTTTAGTTACAAGAAAATGGCCTTGGTATTGGTATCTACTGATATTTTCATAACCCCCTGGTTCTCTAAGTTTGACCCTTCAACTATGGTAGTGACGAAGGTTTCCATCTGGGTACATCTTCCAAACTTACCAATCAACTTCTAGACTCAATCGGTCTTCGAAGGGATAGGAAACGCTTTGGGTTGCTACTTGTCCTCCGATGACACTCACTTAACACATGGTCTATTCAATTTTTCTTGCATTTATGCCACCATTGATATTAGTTGAAGTCTCCCCGACATGATCAACCTGAAACTAGGCAACTCCATATGGAGTCAAGACTTCGACTATGAAAATACAACCTTCAGGTGCAAGATCTGTCGACAAACGGGACACCTTCTTAATGCATGTCCACAAAAGAAACCCCAACAACAACTAACAACAAAGGCACACAGAGCAAAAAGCTGTCAACCACATGAAGAAAACATACAAGATGACCAGCTTGATGAAGACACGCCCCCAACAGAACAGGAATAGGAACAGAGATCCACTCCACCTCCACCTGAGGTGCACATGCCTCTTCAAGAAGATGAATGCATGAAAAGAAGCCCTCCACAAGGGCATAAAAGACACCATGAATGTTCCTCTTCAGACTATGATAAGGAACTCCTTCATGATTCCATAGATGTGTTGCAACTGGACTTAGTGTCCCCAGCTTCAGGGGGATGGATACAAGTCAAGAAAAAACAAGGAAACAAAGGAAAGACCTGAGAATTAGCCCATTCAGGGTCGGGATAATATTCTTTGTAATTTTCAAGTCATTGCTTCTCTTTCAGCTACCCTCTGCTATGATCCTATAATGGATTTGGATTTAGTGTTTAGATGTGCCATTTCAGTCGAGTGTTCTGAGATCTTCTTTTGGAAGTTAACCACTCCTTTCTACCTTACTTGGCCTTCTGGTAGGTAGCAAAAATTTGATTGTAACATTATTTTCTTTTAAGGCAATACAAGGTTCTTCTCTAAATTACAAAAAAAAACATTATTAAATCTTTTGTCCAAATGATAAACTCACCTTGTTGTGTTTTGAAAAAGGTAGTTTAGGCTTTGATCCTTGAACACATCTTTGGATTATTGTTTCCACTACAAATATATACTTTTCCACCAGCTCTCAAGCCCTCACATCAATTCCTAATCAAGGCTTGGAAGTCCATAATCCTTATTCTACGTGTTGGGTGAGAATAAAAACCTTAATATTAAACACAAAATCCTTTTATCCTTGAGATAATTCATGTCATAGCTATGTTCGGGCACTTGTTGCTTACCATTCAATTTTCTCTCAATGGGGCATATCCCACAAGCCCTCACATCAATCCCCAATCAAGGCTTGTAATTCCATAAGCCTTACTCTACGTGTTGGGTGAGAATAAAAGCCTTAATATTAAACACAAAATCCTTTTATCCTTTTCACGTGGGATATTCCCCATGGAGAAAAAATTGAATGGTAAGCAACAAGTGTCCGAACATAGCTACGACATGAATTGTCTTAAGGATTTTTTATATTGTAGTATCCTCATGAATGTTCTAGCCTTGCATATGCATATAAACATTCTTTCCATTCTTAATAATATTTTGCAGCAAGTTATATGATATGGAGGGTTATGGTAGAATTTGTCCCTGATAGTTTAAAGGATTCCTCTGTACCTGCTATGAAATTACATGCAAATTTAAGAGACTCAATTAAAATTTATATTATGGTGCTTATGATTCAAGGTTTTGTGAAGAAGTCATTTGAGAGGGAATGATAAATAGCCTGTTCATTTTCTTATTCATGGAGATCTCTTAAATGAAGAATTTGAAACGAAGAAATGGCCAAATTGGAATCATGTTTTTGGTTATACTCTTGTTCAATTTTGAACATGATGTACAAAGAGGAATTATTCAAAAATAGGGCACCCTCTTGCTCAATATTGACCATTTTTTTGTGACAATTGATGGCGGAGATAATCTTAAAATAAATTATTTTTACAGCTTAACCAAAGCACCTTTCCAATGTTACAATAATCTGCGAGAATTTATGAAAAGAGGAGGAAAGTGAAATAAATTCTAGATTTGATCTCTACAATATATTGTTCTTATGGAATGTTTTGAGGAAATTAAGACATAGTTTAAGGACAACATGAAGTGACCATACATATATTTGAAGGATATTTTATCAACAATAAACCACCAGATCATTGAAGATCCAAGAATAGAGGATGCAAACCAGCTAATTCGGATATTTTAGGCCTTTCAAATCATGACCAATGCCTAATAAAGTGTTAAGTCTATATAGATTATATTTATAGCAGATATATATAGTTTAAAATCCATTTTTTAGTAGACAACTCACCAATTTGGAAGGTTCTAGAATATAGTCAGTGCCTTATCATAGTTACAACTTATTTTTTATGAGGGATCTTAGTCTCCTTTCCAGATATGGATACAGTTCACTTCGTAGATTTATCACCAGCACTTGAAAAGAGAGGATAAAATTCAATTCCTCCATATTTGGTGGAAAAGTATCAAGAGGTTTTGGTGGCAGTTAAAAGACGGATGAAAGAGAATTCAAATCTAGCTCCAACAGTTTCCCATTTGAAGGAGAAGAATGTGCATGATGAGGATTAGTTCCATATTTCTATGTAAAAGATCAGGAGTAGTTAATTAAAGGTGGACTCCAAATTGAAGGAATGGAATTAAGAATTTACAAATCTTTGCATCTAAAAGGGGAATGAATGTCATTTTTTTCATAAAAACGTAGAACAACATATGGATGTTTCTTTTCTATAAATTTTGTTATTGTTATTATAATCGGGGGGTTCGAGGTGAGAGGCTGAGAGTGTTGTAGGAAGGAGCCACTGAGATATATACTAGAAGTTCTAATACTTTTGTTGTGTAATTTTTATTAAACAGCTATAACCTAAAATGGGATTCTATCCGCTACGAGATTGTTTTTCAACTATCTTTAAATCTGAATACTATGCAATTATGTTTTAACTAGTTTTAGTCATGGATTCCTAAGCAACAATGTTTTTGTTGTGATATCCCATGCTCAGATTTAGTATTTCAAATTCCATGTTTGGAATGTTTTTATGAACAAGGTTCTTTATGTTATGTATGCTAAAACTATTTGTTCCCTATATTAGCAATCGGCTTGAACTAGACTCGTCATTGATATAACTCTTGTTTTAGTCCAGTTACTCAATGTCTTTCACAGAGCCTAATATTTTTCAGTTAGCTTATGCCTTCTTTTATATTCTCTTAACTCCATTGCACAGCCACAGACCCATTAAAATCAATCAACCTTTCCTTTTAACATTAAGATGTATTAATATTGGCTCTCTTCCAGTCAAGAGTTAACTTTAGTACTTGAACAACCTCAATATCTTATGAGGAGGACCATGTGCTTTAGCCTTGTTTTTTGATTCTTGGTCACTATCATGCCGACATTTTGGACATATCTCTTTGTATGCATATTCACTTGTATATAGAATATAATCATTGGGACACATATGATATGATATGTACTCAACACTCAACATTTTCAACATTTTCGTTTCCTCTTCCCAATAGTCGAGCAAGACATTATCACTCGGAAGTACCTTATCTTGTGTAATGTACCTGACCCAAAAAACATCATTAGGGTATGAATACTTTAGGGATTCTAATAATGAATGATTGATTATAAGTTTAAGCACAATGGAATAATGTTCTTCTATGGTTAGGTCAACATGCCAATGAACCAAATTAATTAAAACATTTAATCATTTAGGAAGACAAGCCTTCCAATGCAAGTCTATATCCCGTCCTAAATCCATTTAACCACATATGCAAGTGTAGCCACCCATATCCATTTAACCACATAATAACTTCATCTCTACGCTTCTATATAATTCAACTTCTAATAAATAAGTTGTGCAAAATTACGACAATATAATTCATTAGATTTATAACATTCAATTATCAGCCATTAACCCCATGTAATATCTGATCCAGAATAGCCATACACATCCATATGGGCTACCCATAAATCAAATTTACTAGTTGTCCTAAATACATAATGATTATCTTCTAAACAACAAGTAAATCAACACTCTATACTTCCCCAAAAGGGAAAATTGATACACTACTTTATATCATATTTTCTGCATTAAATAACAACCATAATCTCCATGAAAGACTTGATATGGAACAACCACACATGGCCATATGGATTACCCAAAAACCGTTGATGTTTTGAGCAAAATCAGAGAAGCTTGAACTTTAAAACTTTTATCAATCAATTTCATTACATATGTATCACATAAATCATCCACATATGAATATACCAGCCACATAAATAATCTTCGTAAATCATCCATATAAATCAATCAACCATGAGAGAGAATATATACCCTGGGAAAACCCTCCAAACACGGAGGATGAAAATCACAACAATTCTATGAGTATGATATATATATTTGCAGAGAATGGTTTACAACACATAAAGTAGATTTCCCGATAATAGATATCACCTAAGAAGTAGATAAGAGAGATCCAATGAAACCCTGCAAAAACAATTGTATGCAACTACATTAAACTTTCCATATGCCTAGCATATTGATAACAAGACAAAAACTATAGCATGCAGAAGGTAGTACACAGGATGCTTAGTAAACACACTAAGAGCACCACGTAGTGCATTCACAAGGAGGATCTAACTAGAATTCTCTCCATGCAAAAATTAGTGCCCTTCGTTTCCTCAATTATCTTTAATTGAATCTTCATTGTCTTGAACTGAAAGTGAACTGACTCGAATCGAATGTTAACTTACTTGAACAGAATGTTAAATTACTTGAATTGAATGTTAACTTAATGAGAAATGAACTCAATCTTTAACTAACTGTTGATAAGTTAGTTAACATTCTAACTTAATTTTTGCCAGTGCTTCACTCTTAGTGACATCCATGCACAATTTCTATTATTAACTTTTGTATGGATCTATTTAGTTAATTGATGCATGCTGATTGATGAACATTAATCTCTTATTTACTTAATTGATTACATACATTAATAGTTCAGCAAATGATTTGATTGAGGCATTGATTTAGGCATTCATATTTTGTTGAAGCTTTATAACTTGAGTTCACTCAGGCATTTGCATAGGCAATTCGACTTTGAATTCTCTATGCTTTATCTCATTATCATTAAATAATTAATGCATGGTCCATATGCATATTATTTATCCATATTATCATACCATACTCAGAAGAATTATTCCATACATACTGATGATCATATATATTACCTCCGTCCATATAGTCAAATGTTAAAGTAATTCACTCTAGGGGTAGCTAATCCCTAAAGGATACTTATAGATCTCAGTGACCATGACTAGAAATATATCACATTGTATAACCACATGACTTGATACAACACAAGTCCATCTCCATAATTGGAGATTTAGTCTCATAGAGTACCGTAAGTGAGAATCATTGACTTGATACAACCAAATTCTAGACTTGATACAACACAAGTCCACACTATTGATACAACACAAGACTCCAATATTGATACAACACAAGGTTCCAATCTTTATACAACACAAGATCACAATACATGTATCCCACCTCAATACATGAGGACATATATATGACTTGATACAACACAATGTCCTTACTTGATACCACACATGTCTTGGAGAATGACTCCTGATGATGTACAATCAACACTTCCTCTCAGTGAGGGATACATTCTCTGCTTTACCAAGAATTTCCTTCCATACCAGGCTTATCTCAAAAGTATCTCAACTTCATTACTGACATCATCTTGTTCACAAATTTGCAATCTTCTTATCAATAGCTATGTACTAAAATTTTATTTTTACATGACCATGACTTCGATGAAGTAAAACTTCATCTCAATGTGTTCTATCACAACACATAAGGTTTTGTAGAGAAATTGACTATTAACACCTAATATTTGTAGGCTTCAATTATTTCACCCTAATAGGTAGCATTCCAAGCTACACTACTCCTCAACAGGTAAGTACTATATGTAAAATACATTTAGCTTATGTAGTGCTAACCGCAATACACAGATAATCCCAAGATATATACTAGGTCTAATATGTATAAAAATACAATAAAGAAACAATTCTAATGTACCTCAAAGGTACTCAAAAATATGCTTATCCACACGCATAAAAAACAGGTCTTCTAGGTACTTTAAGAGACCAACCAACTACTTATTCAAAGTAGCATAATCTGGATCTGATCTGGAATGCAGTTTCTCTAAACAAGAAACTATGTATTTCATATCCATCATAAACAACACATTAAACATGTAATTATAATGCAGAAAGAAAATATTATCTTTTATTTCAATTTTCAACATCTGTTGACTTCAAGAATCTTCTACCATCTGAATAAGTTCTTAGTGAGCTTGTCATTCTCTATGATGTTCTTCAAGGCCTGATATCTTTCATAGTGATTTCATATCACAACAGCCCACATAGACAATTGTATGTATATCTAACCTCTCTAAGAGGTTTAACTGCTCTTTGACAGTTCAAACTATAACTCCAATAGTCTCTGAGAGTTTGACCATGTCTATTGGCATGTGGATTTTCTCCACAAGATATCACATCCCATGGCTACCTGAGTCATGTACCATGAATAACTAGTTTGGGGAATTTTAACTATGGTTTCCTGTGAAGATACATCAATACTCCCTCTTTAACTAGATGAGTCTTTTATACTATACCAAGCTTGTTCTTGATAGAGGATTAGTAAATATTCTGGAAATTATGCTCATCCATGAATATGTACAGGAGTTACACAACTCTTTTCTACACCATGTCTTGGATATAACTAACTAGAAACTTTCTAAAGTTTTACTGCTTTACAATATGCTCTATATGAGCAACATCTTTGATTTTATATTTCTCGATCATTGTACTAGTCAGAATACATATATACCTGAAACTTACTTTCACTAACTATGATTTGTCGAAATCCACATACTCTGGTACCAAGTAGGTACCACAACAAATGACTTGTTGTACATGTCTATTTACTGACTGTAAAGCATAAAATTGATCCTGGGATTTGTATAGATATATAACATATATGAGATCCTACAAATATGAACAATAAACATATTTATCTTTATGTGTGTGATCATGGATTTATAATCCATTGTTCTTGAATCCTTTTAGGAAATCTACTGAAAATTTTCTCACCAGAATAAAATATTATCTAATTACTGTTACACCTCTAAAATTACTAATCATCCAAGATTCTTACATATATATTCATTCTAAATATAAGTACCACACATGGTTTCTACACAGTAGGAGGTTAATTTAATCAATTCCACCGGTTTTTCTAGGAGTTAGAAAATCTAGCTTATCCCTTTAAACATATAGGATATGAGAATCATAAATTTGAGTCCTCCATCATGGAGACTCATACTCATCTATATCTAATACATATATGAATATAATTAATATAGATACATTATCTTCAGGGATCTTTACATTTCTCCGAATAGAATTAGGGATTTTATTATGTCTTCTTCCTAAGAAACATAGGAACCTCGGAATCTAGTCTCTTTCAAGATCAACCATCTTAATGACCCCATTTCATTCTCTTATTATATTTCAAGGCCTATGTTTTTCCTTACAATAAAAATTATTCAAACGATTAATAAAATTACATCACCAAGAAATGTAATCACATGAAAACTTTCAACATATTGGAAATGGTTCACATATTTATTTACATAGACTAAATCAATGTTTTGACATAACCCCTTTCATATCTTATGTGATTTTTTGAACTCTATATCAGTCCTATAGCAGTTCAAAAATTCATATTTTATGAAGGAAATATGCAACCCCATATTCATATCTCATGAAACAAGCATGAAGCCCTCTATTTGATATATTATGACCAATCATGTAGTCCTATATTCACATCTCATGAAGCAAGCATGCAGCCCTCTATCTCATGTCTAATGAAGGAAATTTTCAGCTTATATCAGTCCTATATTAGTAAATATCATTCTCACATAATTATTATATCAGCCCTATGTTATATCACATAATATGGACTCATGATATCGAAAATATGCTAATAAAAGAAAAACAATAATGTATATTCTCAACACAATCCCAAAGTCTAGGAATACATATCTCTACATGATAGTCATGAAACATATGCAAAAACCTTTATGTATTATTTATAATAGAATATAAAAATCAAAATATAAAGTACTTATCTTGTATTGTTTTGTGTGGGCTCCCTCTTGATATATGCATCCTTGCAGAGAAAACCAAAGTCCTTCTTTATTCACTTGAACGGAAGAACTTCTTTGTAGTGAAAGGATTTCTCCCTTTCTTCATTATTTCCATGAGGAAAAGAATCTCTTTTTTAGTGTACACAACCTTTCTTTGGATCCGCCCCTATTCTTGACTCAAGACCTTCTTCTTGAAAATATTGGTGAGTGTATCAAAACACTCCCTTGCAGTCTTCAAAAGAATGATCATGAACATGAGATTGTCCTTAACCAAAACAAAAATGATATTCTTGTATTTTTATTGATTCCTCTTGAATTTGATTTTCCCTTCATTGGTGGTAGGATCCTCTACCACTATGGATACATAACCATCAAGGTTATTCTCTTCAATAATATTCAATACTCTTTCCTTCCATGTGTTGAAGTTGGAAGTACCTTTAAGGTGGTCTCCTGAACGAATGGAGATCGATGTCATGGCTGCAATATTTTTCTCAACACTTCAAGATATACATAGGATTAGTTTGTTCCACAAAAATAATCTCTTTCACACCCTAAGCTCTAATACCATGTTGATGTTTTGAGAAAAATCAAAGAAGCTTGAACTTGAAAACTTTTATCATTCAATGTCAGCACATATGTATCTCATAAATCAGCCACAAGTGAATATCATAAATATATCAGCCACATAAATCATCGTCATAAACCAACCATATAAGTCAATCTTTGAGTATTATAGATAAATTTGCAGAGAATTGTTTACAACACATAAGAATATTTCGTGATAAGAGATATCACATAAGCAGTAGAGAATACAGATCCAACACAACCCTGCAAAACAACTATATGCAACTGCATGGAACTTTCCATATGCTAGCATATTAATAACAAGCCAAAACGCTAGCATGCATATGATAATGTATAGGAGACTCAATAAACACACTGTGAGCAGCACATCGTGCATTCATGTGGAGGAGCTAACTAGAAATCCCTCCATGCAAACATTAGTGCCCTTCCTTTCCTCAATTAGCTTTAACTGAATGTTCATTGTCTTGAACTGAAGGTGATCTGACTTGAACTGAATGTTAACTGGCTTGAACTAAATGTTAAGTTTACTTGAATTGAATGTTAACTGACTTGAAATGAATGTTATCCGAATGTGAATTGAACTCAATATTTAACTTATTGTTGATTAATTAGTTAACATGATAACTTAAGTGTCATCAATGCTTCACTCTTAGTGCCATCCATGCATAATTTCTATTATTAAATTTTGTATGGATCTCCTTAGTTAACTGATGCATGTTGATTGATGAACATTGAGCTCTTATTTACTTAACTAATTACATTCATTAATAGTTCAAATGATTCTTTGACTGAGGAAATGATTTAGGAATTCATATTTTACTGAAGCTTTATAAGTTGAGTTCACTTAGACATTTGCATGGGAAACTAAAATTAATTTTCTCTATCCTTCAATCTCATTATCATTAAATAATTAATGCATGGTCAATATGTGTATTATTTATCGATCTTATCATATCATACTCGGAAGAATTATTCCATACATACTAATGAGCATATATATTACCTTGGGCCATATAGTCATATTCTAAAGTAATTTACTCTAGGGGTATCTAAGTCCTAAAGGAGACTTATATCACTCAGTAACCATGCCTAGCAATATATCACATAGTATAACCACATGACTTGAAACAACAAAAGTCCATATCCATAATTGGAGATCCATTCTCATAGGGTATAATTTCAGAACCATTTACTTGATACAATACAAGTCTAGACTTGATACAACACAAGTCCACGATCTTGATACAACACAAGAATCCAATATTGATACAACACAAGATTCCAATCTTGGTACAACATAAGATCATAGTACATGCATCCCACCTCAATACATGAGGACATAGATAGGTCTTGATACAACACAATGTCCTCAATTGATACCACACAAGTCTTGGAGAATTAATCCTGATGTTGTACAATCAACAAAAGCCACATCTTCAAATAATAATTATACATAAGCATTGAACCTCCAATAGTAGCAGTAATACATTAAAACACAAACTAATAATATAACAATCATAAATCATACGTGTACATTGACATCATTTCAGATTGTAACATATATAATAATCTGGCTAATCCTCCTTGGGGACATGTACAATAGTAACATAATACACAATAATCAATAAAACTTTGTTCATGGAGAAGTTGGCATCAACCAGACAATGTTCCTCCCAGCTGTAGACATTGTCCAACAAATCCACTTGTTCAGGCCACCTCCAAGCTTAGGTCTTGGATCCATGTTCTAAGGAAACTCTTTCACTGATTTTATCTTCTCAGGATTGTCCCCATCTCCTGGAAGATCAAGCTAAAAAAAAATATGTCCTTCTGCACAGTATTTCCCCCATCTCTTGGAAGATACAACTTCAACAAATATGGCCTTATTCACGGGATTTCCCCCACCTCCTAGAATATACAACTTCAACAAATATGGTATTGTTCATAGGATTGTCCCCATATCCTAGAAGTTATATCTTCAACAAATATGGTCTTGTTCACAGTATTGTCCCCATATCATAGAAGACCAATGTGAAACTAATAGGTTATCTTGCAATGTATTTTTCTCTCTCTTGCAAGACAAGTCACAACACTAGATTTTCTTGCTCTGGATTGTCCCCCTCTCTTGCAAGACAGAGCACATCAACAATTTCTCTTGCTCAGGATTTCCCCCCCTCCTACAAGACAAAACTTCAACAATAGTTTATCTTTCTTAGGATTTTCCCCTCTCCAGTAAGACAAAACCAACAAATAGGATATCTTCCACATGATTGTCCCCCCTCTTGGAATACTAATGCACAACAAATAGATTCTCTTGATAGGATTGTCCCCATCTCCTTAAAAACTAGTTGTGGTGAATGTGATCTCCTTCCCTGCAAACAAAGCTTGGATTCTGTTGCCAAAACTATCATTCGAATCCTCTCTCTAGAATTCAAATTCACTCTCATCACTCCCCTACCAACTTAATAATGGAAGAATTAATGAATGTAATGCAATTTGAATCCCTTAAGACCAATTTTAATTTCCTGTAAGAGACCGATTCAAGACTATAGGTGAGAAACTCTAAATCATAGAAGGATTTTCTAGTCCACTGACTGACCTATTCAACTTCTCCAAAGATAAACTTCAACTCATTTATACTGACTTGAAACCACTATAAAATCCACTCCCATCCACTGAGGATAACTCAAAATTACTAAGGTTGACTCAAAACCTCCCCAAAATCTCTCTCGTGAACTGGATACAACTTGAATTAACCTAAATTTCCCTAAAACCAATCCCATGCACTAAGACAACTTGAATCTATCCAAATTTACTAAAATTAGTTTAGGATAACTCAAATTAGACTCAAAATCTCTTTTACTGGTTAAATACTAGTTGAATTCCCCCAAATCTCTCCAAATGACTAAAGGTAACTCGAATCCACTCAAAATAATTCAAAATTTTCTATGGTTAACTCAAGATAATGCGAATAGGAAATATTTTCATCATGCATGGTGCATGGGTGCATGGTTGCATGGTTGTATGGGTGCATGGGTGTATGCAAGCATTTATTAGGTGTCCTAGTATCTCTTAGGTACAAAAGAATAAAAATTAGGAAATATGAAGCATTGTTAGGAAGGAAAACAACTCATATCCCCCCAACCCCTTTCATGTGGAATCCAAGACCCCTTAGCCATGTTTTTTGTCCATGTTGAGCCATTACTTAATTAATAATAATGTCCATAGTACAAGCACTTAGTGCCACCATAATAATAATAAAAAGAACATCACATATGTTAGTCATCAGGTATAAAGATACAAGATACATAAAATCCATCTTCATGATACATGAAATGAATTCCATTTGATCACAAGAAATACATCAATATGAAGGTACATAAAATATAGATACTCCTTCAACAAAGATCACCAAGATATCCATATCACAAATATAATTTTCTAACAAGGATCACAACAATACTTTTCTAACAAGATCACAAAGATGCTTATCTTCTCACATATATATTTTCCTTCACAAGGTTTCCACATAAAAAAATTAAGTTCTCCAGCATCCCTTCAACATCTACTTTCCCTCGTAGGAAATGCAAACCATAAATCTTGAGAAAGCATAATACATTTCCATCATAGAAAACTTAAGCCATACATCCTGAGAAAGCACAATATATTTCTATCACAAGAAACTCAAGACATACCACCTGATAAAGCACGATACATTTCCATCACAGGATAATAAGGCCACACAACTTGAGAAAGCACAATATATTTTCATCACAGGAAACTTGGGCCACACCACATGAGAAAACAAAATACATTTCCATCACAGGAAACTCCATCCACACAACCTGAGAAAGAACAATTCATTTCCATCATAGGAAACTCAGGCCACACAACCTGAGAAAGAACAATACATTTCCATCGTGGGAAACTCAGGACACACCACCTGAGAAAGCACAATACATTTCCATCATAAGAAACTTAGGACACAAACAACATGAGAAAACTCAATAGATTTCCATCACATGAAACTCAGGCCACACCACCTAAGAAAGCACAATACATTTCACATGATTAGTCATCAAGTATGTATATTTTTCAACAAGATATACGTGAGACACTTCTTCAACAAAGATACATGAATCACATTTCAAACCAATCATATGGTTGGTATCTATCATATACTTTTCAACATGATTTACAAATTCAATCAAAGATACATGAATCATATTCTTATAATTTACAATATTAGTAAATACTTTTCACTGAGATACATTTATCATCAATACTGTGTTTCACCTTTTTACTTTATCCATGATATATCACCAAGATATTCTTCCAACAAGGCTATATTTCAACAAGATATATGAAATGCATTAAGAACTTTAATCGTTGGATCATCATCACTTTCCTTATTAATACCATTACATATAAACACACATAATGCACATTTACTTTAAAGTCATATCATTACTTATTGCACTTATAGTGATGCCAATTTTATAAGCTAGAGTGGGACAATATCATGATCACAAGATAGGTGTTGAGTGTATGCATGTAACATATTAAACACATGACCATTTAACCATATTCATACACATATCATATATGCAACAACATGTTAGTACAAGGAACGTCATCATACAACCAAATCATCCATGCTACTATAAAACAAATTTTCATGATACAATCTTTTATCATCTTGCAGCTTCCCATCGTGGCAAGACCATTTAGGAATACTAGTTTACGTATTAACATTAAGTACAAAGCTTGCATGTAGCAACATATTAACTCTAGGTTCATAACAACAATATAAGTAAATGCTAATGTATGCAACATTGGCAATTGTACAAGCACATACCATCTCGGCAATACCAACAACTTATAGACTAACATCAATTATAGGAGCTGCATCTCAACAATAGCTTTACCACATCTCATGAATACACGTAAGGGTACTTGACTTAGTCACATAGAATCATCATATCATACCAATAATCCTATTTATCCATTCTTACCATCATACCTTCTACCACGCAATATAATTCAGCTATTATTATCCATAGCATTCCCAAAGGAATAACTAGTCCATTCAACACATATAAACAACATTAAGACACATCTATCCATTTCTAATACCATTCAATTCCAATGCACATTCGATGCATATCAAATAGACACAATATGCAACCACTATCCAGTGCAATGCATATCTGATTCAATGCAACACATATCCAATACACTTGCTATTTAATTCGATGTATTTTTCATTGCATTTCTTTACATTCCAACAAACACACGATTAGAAATAAACATATATATATATATATATATATATATATATATATAGTTCAACAAGATCAATACAAGCCATCTTCGTAAATAAATTCTAATTAATCACATGAAATACTCTGAACGTAAATTCCATGAAATACACCGCAACATGAAATAAATTCCTTCTTAATCCATTTCACTCTACTTCAGCTATGATAGACGAAGTACATTAAATATGCATGAAATCAAACATTTGGAATGCATCTATCCTAAACACATTCTAATTTATTCAAATTCAATTTCAATCATGCATTATGCACATACTCTAAGTTACTTGTAATGCATGAAAGCTCCATGATTTGTATTATATAAATACTCTACCAAGATACATGAGATGCATTAAACATGTTTTCTAATCAGTCATGCACATGAAATGCACCAAGTACTTCAACCAATCTCATGAAGCATATAAAGTATACCAACCAATGTCTTGAAGTGCTTCAAGTATACCAACCAATATCAAGTGCATCAAGTATCTCATCCAAGTTCATGAAGTGCATTAAGAATCACAACCAATATGAAGTGCATCAAGTATACCAACCAATATGAAGTGCATTAAGTATCTCAACCAAGTTCATGAAGTGAATCAAGTATCTCAACCAATGTCATGAAGTGCATCAAGTATCTCAACCAAGGTCATGAAGTGAATCAAGTGGCTCAACCAAGTTCATGAAGTGTGTCAAGTATCTCAACCAATATGAAGTGCATCAAGTGTCTTTTCTTCATGAAATGCATTCTAGTCAATCAATCCCATGCATTACCAACACATGGAATGCTATCAATATACTTTTACAACAAGATGCATGAAATATTACTATGATACTCTACAAGGATTCCTTCCAACAAAGATAACAAAGATACTTCTCTAACAAATATAACTTCTCTAACAAGATCATGAAGATACTTTTCTAATAAATATCATAAAGAAACTTTCTAACAAAGATCATAACTATCACAAGGAAAAAATTCATGCACTATAAAGCAACAGGAAAGCAAATTTATAAGCAACAATCCAAAATTAGAAATGCAATATCAAATCAAATATGAAATTACCAAGCACTTTATTATTTACCATGCAATAACTAATGCCTATTGATAATGCATTTTCCAATTCGTTCTAATGCATCCTGTTCTAATGAAAATAGTACTAAGTAATTATACAATTTTCCAGTCATAATAGTGCATATAATAATCTAAGTACCTGTAAATAAAATGCACCACAAGAAGTAGTTCAATATTTATTAATCCAATTTACAGTAAGATAGGTAATGCACAATGGACACACATCGACTAGTCAAGTTACATAGTGGAAGAGGAAATGCACATTAAACAAGCATCGACCATTAAGATTATTGGACAGTAAATGAGGCAATGCAAAGTTAACATGCATTGACCAATCAATATACTAAGCATTAGATATGCAATTCATAGTGTCCTCCAATCAATCTATTAAGCATTAAATGTTGAGAATATAGTTGTCATTGATGTCAAAGGCGTTCATGAATAAAAAAAGGAATAACCAGTAGATATAGTAGCAGGATGAGTTCAACAATGACAAAATCAATAATAGGGTTGATGACAAGGGAAAATCAGTAACAAGTTTGATGACAAGGATTGATCAATTCTCTGATCAATCGGCATGAATTAATCAATTAGATCATCGAGTTTTCATGAATGGAATATGTTTCAGAATAACCTTGTTGTAGTTTTCTGGATCAATGATCAATCACTGTAAGGATCGATAATAAACGAGACTTAAGTCTGTGCAGGCTTAGATGGTTTAAATCGTGGTAGGAGAAAATCCATGGTTTAAATTTTATTTCATAGGTTGGAGTTACATTTGAGATAAGCCAACACTGCCTAAGTTAATTCATCCTCATGATTGTAGATCGTGTGGTGGAGATCTAAAGGTTTCGGAGATCTACAGCTAATATGGATTTCACCGATTTAATAGTGGGGAAGATAAAACGGGATTTGGGCTACGAAATCAGAAACTAATCTCCAAGAAGAAGATCAAGATGAACGGACGAGGTTGATCGTGAAAGAATATCAATGGTGGTCAACGATTCCTATGGGAGAACTAGTGCGGAAAAATAAAATCCTGATGTGCACGAAATTTGAATAAAATCCTCCTTATGATATTTGGGGTCCACCGTCGATCTAGATCTGATGGTCCTCATGGATTTCACAAATTCAACTAGCAGATGATTTAACTGCTGAGATGGGTGTGAAATTTAAATTCAAAGTTTAATACATTTGAAGTCCACCATTGATTGGTGGGGACCCTGATCCGACGACGGTAAAGCCATTTCGATGGGTGAAGTGACAGGAGGTTAAAACAAGCCAATATGAGTGAAATTTCATTAAGAAATGATTGACAACATGGACGTTCCATATCAATCGAGAGAAATGCGGAAGCCGATTTGGAGAAGATTGAGGACGGAGAATTATTTCTGCACAAAGAAAAGTGAAGCTCCACAAATCCGCATTTGATCATAGATCAATGGTTAGGATTCAATACGTAAGAAAATCTATCGTGGGGAATGATTTCTGCACAAAAAAAGGGGAGATCCACAAATCTGCATTTGATCGTAGATCAACGGTCAAGAAGACATCCACAAAAAAAAATGGTGTGGAAAGGAGTCCGTCGGTGGAATGCAGAAGGTGGAAAGAGGAAGGCAGAGAATCAAAAAAGGACTTTGGGAAAGGTCATAGTTCCGCTACCTGAAATCTGGAAGATCGACGGTCCGAAAAAAACCCACATAAGATCAATGGTGCGGAATAAAAATGGCGGAAAATGAAAATCGCAAAATGGCATGTTGAAAAAGTCACAAGCCCGTAATCCACAATCCTAAAGATCAACGGTGTGGAATGATACTCGAATGAGATCGACTATGCAGAAAGATTGGATCGGAAAGTGGAATCATGGAATGATATTTTGAAAAAGTCACATTTTCGATATCCGATTTCCATCTCAGACCAACGGTCATGGAGAGCTCAAAGAAGATCAAGGGTGCAAAATGATTAGTTCATAAAGCATAAATCGTGGAATGATATTTATATATCCATTGTCCTATTTTTATCTCAGATCTCCGATTAGGATAAAATCCCTAAGGAATATCAATGACTCAGGATGGTTGCGGAAATAAAGAGTGCAAAGAGTCACAACTAGAAGTTTTTTTTGAAGAGGCACGATCAATGAAATAATGCAATGGTGAAGAAATGTGTCTACAGGAAGCATGAAGGTATTTATTAACAAAATAATTGAAGGGAAGAATGTGTCTCTATGATTGCGAATGACAGAGTCCAAGAAGTGAACAACAAACTGATACAAATCAGTCCAGGGTGGCAGGGTGGTTCTGGGGCAGGCTATAAGTCTGCAAAGGGTGTGATAGCATCCTTGTTTGTTGTAGTAGGTAGAAATCCAAGCCATTGGAGCACCCTTGTCGGTTGTAGAAGGAAGAAACCAAGGGTGTTGGTGGATCCTTGTCTGTTGTAGTAGACAGAAACCCGAGGTGTTGTTGCATCCTTTCTATAGAAGCAGATAAAGCAGTTTTGTAGATTCATTTTTTTAATGAGTTTCAATTGGTGGTTTTCTCTTTGAATTTTCCACAATAAAATTTGTGTCTTAACCTATTTGATTCATTTTGTGTTTTTATTTTAAAAGAAAACGACAATATTGATTCACCCCCCCTCTTAGTATTGTGGGATAATCCAACAATTGGTACCAGAGAAGGTTCCTTTAGCACAGTTTAACCACTAGATGGAAGATCGTATTTAAAAACCAATATGGATCAAAATAAAGGTTTAGCCACTAACAAACCTCCATTATTCACAGGTGAAAATTATGCATACTGAAGTGTGAGAATGAAGTGTCGTATGATGTCCCTTGGATTGAAGGTATGGGAAGCAATTGAAAAGGAGTATAAAATAGATGACCAAGCACCTACATACAATGTGGAACTAGCCCAATATGAAGGTAATTCCAAATCCCTAAATGCAATCCTGAGTAGATTGAAAAACTCTGTATTTACAAAAGTTATGCGATGTAAAACTTCCAAACAAGCCTGGGATAAATTAAAAATTATCTATGAAGGGGCATCTAAAGTCAAAGAATCCAAGCTTCAAACATACAAAGGGTAGTTTGAAATCCTTAAAATGAAATAAGAAGAAAATATTGGAGAATACCATCTAAAAGTATATGAGGTTGTCAATGCTATTAGTGGTCTTGGAGGAAAATTAAAAGAAAGAGAAGTGGTTAGCAAGGTACTAATATCATTGACAATGAAGTATGACTCAAAAGTATTCACCCTAGAAGAATGAGATGATCTTGACCTTGTGATAGTAGATGAAATACATGGAATCCTCACTGCATATGAGATGAGAACGAGACTAAATGAATCCTCAAGAAAATAAGCAACATTTAAAGCCTCATCCAAAAACCAATCAGAAAACCTAGATGATGAGGAAGCCCTTTTTATTAAAAAATTTGAGAAAGGTACTAGAAAATATAAAGGAATGTTACCCCTAAAATGTTTTAATTGTGAAAGAATTGGACACTTTTCTTCAAAATGTACTTACGCTAAACAAGATGACAGTGATGAGAGAGAAACTTCAAAGTTAAAAAATAGTAAAATAGGAAACAAGAAGAAGTCCTATGAGAAAAATAAAATTGTTTACACCATGGAATATAGTGAGGATGCAGATACAAGTGAAGATGAAGAAACTGAAATTCTATTCATGGGTCTAGATACTCAGGTTTCAAATAGTGACTCGGATGTGGAAGGAAAAGTAGATTTAAGATATGAACTTGTTAGCACTCTTGAAGAACTTGAGAAAAACGAAAAAAAGAACAAGAATTCAAATCATGACATTAGTAAGTTGGAAGCCCAACTTCTAGATGCCAAAAAGATTAAGGAGGACCTAAACTTAGAGTTCCAAAAAATAATACATGAATCTAAGAGACTTGAAGAAGTGATCATGCAATTCAAGAAAAATCTTGATGAAGGATCTGTCAAATCTAAGTTTGAGAATAGTTGAAGGATTCTAGATGAAATCCCGAATAGCCAAATATCATCAAGTGATAGATCTGGTTTGGGTTTTAACAAAGAAAAGGATCCAGAATGTTCCTCTTTCACTAATCAAGGAGGAAATAAGAAAAGCTATTCCAAAGCACTAAAGAGTCCAGTTAAAAAGGAGGAGAGCAAGAAAGCTTCCCTAAACTCTCAAGATAAAAACTGAAATAATATGGTGCCTAAGAGACCAAATAGATACCAACAGATATTTTTGGGTCATTTTAACTCTTGTAATAACTTTGGTCATAAATCCTCCAATTGCAGAGCTTATGGGAAGGTTTGTGAATACAAGAAGAACTCATCAAGTAACAAACCAAAAGGAAATCATAACATTTTTACACTTCTTCAAAAATATGACATAGAGTGTTACAAATGTAATAACCATGGACATATGGCGAGAGATTGTAAACTAATGACTCCTACAAAGAATATTGTTGCAATTAGCTCTCAAGACACAAATTAGGAGAAGTATTGGAGGGAAAAGGAGGAAAAGGAAAGTTCCATGATTGCTCTATGTGCAACAGAAAACCAAAACCTATGGCACTTGGACAGTGGGTGTTCAAAACACATGACAAGTGACCCAAACAAATTCATAAATATAAAATATAATAAGGGTAAAGTCACATTTGGAAGCAATTTACAAATACCAAGTGTAAAATTTGCTTCTGAAATGAAGAAGGAATTCTAAATGTCAATGTTGGGTGAACTAAGTACATTCTTCTTGGGATTACAAGTTGATCAAACAGACAAAGGAATATTTATATCTCAAACTAAGTACATCAACGACATGCTTAGAAGATTTAAGATGGAAGACTCCAAACCTGTTAGTACTCCTATGATCACAAGTTGTAAATTAAGTAAGGATGACGAGTCTCTGGAAGTGGATCATACGATGTACAAATCCATGATAGGAAGCCTGCGGTATGTGACAGCTACAAGACCAGATGTGATGCAAGTTGTAGGCTTGGTTGCTAGGTTCCAATCAAACCCCAAAGAAACGCATGTAACTACAGTAAAAAGGATTTTCAAATACTTGAAAGGTACTATGGAGTATGGGTTATGGTACCCAAAAAGTCAAGACTTTATTTTATAAGCATTTACTGATGTAGATCGGGAAGGAAGTGTGGATGATTGAAATAGTACTAGTGGAGCAACATTCTTCTTAGGAATTTGTTTGGTTTCATGGTTGAGTAAAAAACAATCTTCCATTTCACTCTCCACAAGAGAGGCCGAATATATTGTTGATGTGTCATGTTGCACCCAGGCCATTTGGATGAAGCAGAAACTAGAATCCTTATTTGTGAAGTATGAGCACCCAATAATAATAAATTGTGATAATACCAGTGCCATAAGTATGTCAAAAAATATTTTCATGCACTCCAGGAGAAAACACATACCAATAAAATACCATTTCCTAAGAGAACAAGAGTCCCAAAAGGTTGTCAAACTGGAGTATGTTGACACAAAAGAACAGGTTGCTAACATTTTCACCAAGCCACTACCTAAGCAATCCTTTGAGCATATTAGAAAGAAGATGGGAGTAATTTCCTTACAAAAATTGTAGAGGAGGAAGCGCAGTCTCAGGGGGAGATATGATGATAGGGGGAGTTGTCAGAAAAGAAGAAAGACAAGAAATCCTCAATAGCATAACAGGTTATACTTTGTCATTGTTGTCAAATGTGGAGAATGTTTAGATGTTGTCATCAATGTCAAAGGTGTTCATGAATAACAAATGAATAACCAGTAGATATGGTAGTAGGATGAGTTCAACAATCAAAAAATCAGTAACAGAGTTGATGACAAGGGAAAATCAGTAACAAGGTTGATGACAAGGATTGATCGATTCTCTGATCAATTGGAATGAAAGAGAGGACATGAATTAACAATTAGATCATTGAGTTTTCATGAATGGAATATGTTTTAGAATAATCTTGTTGCAGGTTTATGGATCAACGGTCGATCACTGTAAGGATCGATAATAAACGAGACTTATGTTTGTGCAGACTTGGATGGTTTAGATCGTGGTAGAAGCAAATCCATGGTTGAAAGTTGAGTTTTCGGGTTGGAGTTACATCTGAGATAACCCAACACTGCCTTAGTTAAGTCATCCTCATGATTGTAGATCATGTGTTGGAGATCAAAAGATTCTGTATATCTACGACTAATATCAATTTCACTGATTTAATAGTGAGGATGATAAAAAGGGAGTTGGGATACGAAGTCTGAAACTAAACGCCAAGAAGGAGATCGAGATCAACGGATGAGGTTGATCATGAAAGCATATCAACGGTGGTCAGTGATTCTGCTGGGAGAACTAGAATGGACAAATAAAATCATGATGTGCACAAAATTCGAATATAATATGACTTATGATATTTTGGGTCCACTGTCGATCTAGATCTGATGGTCCTCATGGATTTTTCAGATTCAACTAGCAGGTGAGTTAACTGCTGAGATGGGTGTGAAATTTTAATTCAAACAATTTTAATACATTTGAAGTCCACCGTTGATTGGTGGGGACCCTGATCCGACGACGGTAATGTCAATTCATTGGGTGAAGTGACAGGAGGTTAACACGGGCCAATACGAGCGAAATTTCATTAAGAAATGATTAACAATGTGGACGGTCCAGATCAGTCAAGAGAATTGTGGAAGCCGATTTTGAGAAGATAGACAGTGGAGAATGATTTCTACACAAAGAAAAGGGAAGATCCACAAATCCGCATTTGATCATAGATCAACAGTTAGGATTGAATACGCAAGAAAATATATTGCGGGGAATGATTTCCACACAAAGAAAAGGGGATATCCACAAATCTGCATTTGATCACAGATCAATGGTTAGGAAGACATCCACAAAAGATCGACGGTGCGGAAAGGATTTCGTCAGCAAAATGCAGAAGGAAGAAAGTGGAAGGGGGAGAATTGGGAAAAGACTTTGGGAAATGTCACAGTTCCTCTACCCAAAATCTGAAAGATAAATGGTCTGGAAAACATCTACATAAGATCGATGGCGCAGAAGAAAATTGGTGGAAAGTATAAATCTCAAAATGGCATGTTAAAAAATTCACAAGCTCGCAATCCACAATCCAGAAGATCAATGGTGTGGAATGATACTCGAACGCGATCGATGGTGCGGCAATATTGGTTCATAAAGCGGAAATCATGGAATGATATTTTGAAAAGGTCACATTTTCGATATCTTATTTCCATCTCAGATCAACGGTCACGGAGAGCTCAAAGAAGATAAATGGTGTGGAATGATTGGTGCGGAAAGCAAAAATTGTGGAATTCATATCCACTGTCCAATTTTTATCTCATATCTACGGTCAGGATAAAATCCCTAAGGAAGATCAACGACTCACGATGGTTGCGGAAATAAAGAGTGTGAAAAGCCATGACTCGATTTTTTTTTTTGAAGAGGCACTATAAATGGAATGACACAATGGTGAAGAAATGTGTCCATGGGAAGCATGAAGGTATTTATTGACAGAATAATTGAAGGAAAGAACGTGTCTCTGTGATTGCAAATGACAGAGTCCAAGAAATGAATAGCAGACTAATAAAAATTAGTACAGGGTGGCATGGTGGCGCTAGGGCAGGCTATAAGTCTGCAAACAGTGTTATAGAATCATTATCTATTGTAGCAGGAAAAAACCTAGGAAGTTGGAGCATCCTTGTCTGTTTTAGTAGGAAGAAACACAGGGTGTTGGATCATCCTTATCTCTTGTAGAAAATAGAAACCCAAGGTGTTGTTACATCCTTTCTGTAGCAGTAGATAAAGCAGTTTTGTAGATTCATTTTTTAATGAGTTTCAATTGGTGGTTTGCTCTTTGAAGTTTCCACGGTAAAATTTGTGTCTTAACCTATTTGATTCATTTTGTGTTTTTTATTTTAAAAGAAAATGACAATAATGATTCACCCCCCCCCTCTCAATATTGTGGGATAATCCAACAATTGGTATCAGAGAAGGTTCCTTCACGAAAGTTTAACCACTAGAAGGAAGATCGTATTTAAAAACCACTATGGATCAACATAAATGTTTATCCACTAACAAACCTACATTATTCACAGGTGAAAGTTATGCATACTGGAGTGTGAGAATGAAGTGTCATTTGATGTCCCTTGGATGGAAGGTTTGGGAAGCAATTGAAAAGGAGTATAAAATAGATGACCAAGTACCTACATACAGTGTGGAACTAGCCCAATATGAAGGCAATGCCAAAGCCTTAATGAAATCCTGAGTGGATTGAAAAAATCTGTATTTACAAAATTTATGCGATGTAAGACTTCCAAACAAGCCTGCGATAAATTAAAAATTATCTATGAAAGGGAATCTAAAGTCAAAGAATCCAAGCTTCAGACATACAAAGGGCAGTTTGAAAGCCTAAAAATGAAATAAGAAGAAAATATTGGGGAATACCTTCTAAGAGTAGATGAGGTTGTCAATGCTATTAGAGGTATTGGAGAAAAATGAAAAGAAAGAGAAGTGGTAAGCAAGGTACTAAGATCATTTCCAATGAAGTGTGACTCAAAATTATCCACCCTAGAAGAACGAGATGATCTTGACCTTGTGACAGTAGATTATTTACATGGAATCCTCACTGCATATGAGATGAGAATGAGACTAAATGAATCCTCAAGAAAATAAGCAGCATTTAAAGCCTCATCCAAAAACCAATCAAAAAACCTAGATGATGAGGAATCCCTTTTTATTAAAAAACTTGAGAAAGGTACTGGAAAATATAAAGGAAAGTTACCCCTAAAATGTTTTAACTATGGAAGAATTGGACACTTTTCTTCAAAATGTACTTACCCTAAACAAGATGACAGTGATGAGAGAGAAACTTCAAAGTTCAAAAAGAGTAAAATAGGAAACAAGAAGAAGTCCTATGAGAAAAAGAAAATTGTTTACACCATGGAATATAGTGAGGATGCAGATACAAGTGAAGATGAAGAAACTGAAATTCTATTCATGGGTATAGATACTCATGTTTCAAATAGTGACTTAGATGTGGAAGGAGAAGTATATTTAAGAGTTGAACTTGTTAGCACTCTTGAAGAACTCAAGAAATGTAGAAAAAAGAACAAAAATTCAAATAATGTCATTAGTAAGTTGGAAGCCCAACTTCTAGATGCCAAGAAGATTGAGGAGGACCTAAACTTAGAGCTCAAAAAAAGAATACAAGAATCTAAGAGACTTGAAGAAGAGATCATGCAATTCAAGAAAAATATTGATGAAGGATCTATCAAATCAAAGTTTGAGAAGAGTTCAAGGATTCTAGATGAAATCCTGAATAGCCAAATATCATCAAGTGATAGATCCGGTTTGGGTTTTAACAAAGAAAAGGAGCCAGAATGTTCCTCTTTCACTAATCAAGGAGGAAATAATAAAATATATGCCGAAGCACTAACGAGTCCAGTTAAAAAGGAAGAGAGTAGGAAAACTTCTCTAAACTCTCAAGATAAAAACAGAAATAATATGGTGCCTAAGAGACTGAATAGATACCAACAGATATTTTTGGGTCAATGTTACTCTTGTAATAACTTTGGTCATAAAGCCTCAAATTGCAGAGCTTATGGGAAGGTTCATGAATACAAGAAGAAGTCATCAAGTAACAAACCAAAAGGAAATCATAACATTTTTACACTTCTTCAAAAATATGACATAGAGTGTTACAAATGTAATAACCATGGAAATATGGCGAGAGATTGTAAACTGATGACTCTTACAAATAATATTGTTGCAATTAACTCTTAAGACACAAAGCAGGAGAAGTATTGGAGATAAAAGGAAGAAAAGGAAAGCTCCATGATTTCTCTATGTGCAATAGAAAAACAAAACCTATGGCACTTGGACAGTGGGTGTTTAAAACACATGACATGTGACCTAAACAAATTCATAAAGCTAAAAGATAATAAGGGTAAATTCACATTTGGAGAAAATATGTCTTCCAAGATAATTGGAAAAGGAACAATTGTTGTCAATAACAAGATCAAAGAAGATAATGTATTACTAGTATAAAACCAAAATCCTAATCTCCTAAGTGTAAGTCAAACATGTGATTAAGGGCACATATGTATTTTTTATTTAGAGAAATGTGAAATCATGNCAAACAATGTATACATCCTAGAAAATGAAAATCAATGTTACTTAAGTATGGTTGATGAAAGTTGGTTATGGCACAGAAGGTTGGGACACTTAAATTTTGACAATATTGTCAAAATAAGTAAGAAGGAAGCTATAAGAGATTTTCCTAAAATTGTAAAACCTCTAAACTCAGTTTGTAAACATTGTCAACATGGGAAGCAAACTAGAGCCTGTTATAAAACAAAAGAACACATGACTTCACATCCTCTAGAAATAGTGCACACTAATATTTGTGGACCAACAAGAACTAAAATCCTGTAAGGAGAATATTATTTCATGTTGCTCATTGATGATTACACAAGGATGACTTGGGTGACATTTCTCAACGAAAAATCAGAAGCTTTTGAGAAATTCAAAATCTTCAAGGAAATGGTTGAAAATGAGACATATATGAAAATCAAATGTCTTAGATCCGAAAATGGGGGATATTTTACTTCAAATGAGTTCAATGAGTTTTGTGAGAAACAGGAATTAAGAGACAATTTTCAGCTGCAAAGACTCCTCACCAGAATGGTGTTGTTGAAAGGAAAATAGAACAGTCCAAGAAGCTTCCAGAATAATGCTTAATGAAGCAAAGTTGTCAAATGCATGTTGGAAATAAGTTGTATACACAGTTTTCTATATACTTAATAGAGGACAAATCAGAGTGAATAAGGACAAGAACCCGTATGAACTATGGTATAAAAGACCAACCTCAATCAAATATTTCAAAGTATTTGGTAGTAATTGTTACATTAAAAGGAATGGGGATGACCTTGGCAAGTTTGAATATAGGACTAATGAAGCAATATTTCTAGGATATTCATCCACCAAAAAGGTGTATAGATGTCACAATAAAAGGTTACACAAGATTATAGAATGTGCAGATGTGAGACTAGATAGTATAAAACAAGAAGAGTAAGAAGTCATGACAGTATTGAAAATACAAATGATGAAGACAAGGAAGAATTGCAAGAAGATGAAAGTACTGATGATGAAGAAGAAGGAATAGAAAAGGAAGATATGCATGAAAATGAAGAAGACTCCCCAAGACCTGATACAAAAAAACCATCTAGAAGGATACAAAAGAATCACCCAGATACATAGATCTTAGATGATAAAAATGTTGGAGTTAATACAAGGAGACAACTAACATTTAATGAAAAATCCCTACTCTCAATAGTGGAACCTAAGTATTTTACAGAATCCAGCAAAAGTAATGAATGGGTCTAAGCCATGAATGAAGAATTAGATCAGACTGAGAAAAACAAGGCCTGGGAACTTGTCCCAAGACCTAAAGATAAGAATGTTATAGGGACCAAATGGGTTTTCAATCAGGATGGTCAAATGATAAGGAACAAGGAAATATTAGTATGTAAAGGCTATGCTCAGGTAGAAGGGATTCATTTTGAAGAAACTTATGCTCCTGTGGAAAGACTTGAAGCAATCATAATGTTTCTAGCACTCTCAAGCCATAAAAATTTTAAAGTGTATCAAATGGATGTCAAGTCTGCATTTTTGAATGGAAAAATGGAAGAAGAGGTTTATATTGAACAACCTAAAGGTTTCCTATTATCATAATTTAACAAAGACTATGTTTGCATCTTGAAGATGAAAATATGATCATTCTTATTGTTTATGTAGATGACATCATATTTGGAAGCAATTTACAAATACTAAGTGTAAAATTTTCTTCTGAAATGAAGAAGGAATTCAAAATGTCAATGTTGGGTGAACTAACATTCTTCTTGGGATTACAAGTTAATCAAACAGACAAAGGAATATTTATCTCTCAAACTAAGTATATCAGACATGCTTAGAATATTTAAGATGGAAGACTCCAAACCTATTAGTACTCCTATGACCACAGCTTGTAAATTAAGTAAGGATGATGAGTCTCTGGAAGTGGATCATACCATGTACAGATCCATGATAGGCAGCCTGTTGTATGTGAAAACTACAGAACCAAATGTGATGCAAGTTGTAGGCTTGGTTTCTAGAATCCAATCAAGCCCCAAAGAAATGCATGTAACTATAGTAAAAATGATTTTCCAATACTTGAAAGCTAATATGGAGTATGGGTTATGGTACCCAAAAAGTCAAGACTTTATTTTAAAAGCATTTACTAATGTAGTTTGGGAAGGAAGTGTGGATGATTGAAAGAGTACCAGTGGAGCAACATTCTTCTTAGGAAATTGTTTGGTTTCATGGTTAAGTAAAAAAAAATCTTCCATTTCACTCTCCACAACAGAGGCTAAATATATTGTTGCTGCATCATGTTGCACCCAGGCCATTTGGATGAAGAAGACACTAGAATACTTACTTGTGAAGTATTAGCACCCAATAATAATAAATTGTGATAATAAAACTGCCATAAGTATGTCAAAAAACCCTGTCATGCACTCCAGGACAAAACACATACCAATAAAATATCATTTACTAAGAGAACAAGTGTCCCAGAAGGTTTTCAAACTAGAGTATGTTGACACAAAAGAATAGGTTGCTAACATTTTCACCAAGCCACTACCTAAGGAATCCTTTGAACATCTTAGACAGAACATGGGAGTAATTCCCTTACAAAAATTGTAGAGGAGGAAGCGCAATCTCAGGGGGAGATATGATGATAGGGGGAGTTGTCATAAAAGAAGAAAGACAGGAAATCCTCAATAGCATAACAAGTTATACTTTGTCATTGTTGTCAAATGGGGAGAATGTTTAGATGTTGCCATCAATGCCAAAGGGGGAGATTGTTGAGAATATAGTTGTCATTGATGTCAAAGGTGTTCATGAATAAAAAAGGAATAACCAGTAGATATGGTAGCAGGATGAGTTAACAATGACAAAATTAGTAACAGGGTTGATGACAAGGGAAAATCAATAACACGGTTGATGACAAGGAATGATCAATTCTCTGATCAATCAACATGAAAGAGAGGGCATGAATTAATCAATTAGATCATTGAGTTTTCATGAATGGAATATGTTTCAGAATAACGTTGTTGCAGTTTTATGGATCAACGATCGATCACTGTAAGGATCAATAATAAATGAGACTTAAGTCTGTGCAGGCTTAGATGGGTTAGATCATGGTAGGATAAAATCCATCGTTGAAAGTTGATTTCACATGTTGTATTTACATCTGAGATAACCAAACACTACCTAAGTTAAGTCATCCTCACAATTGTAGATCATGTGGTGGAGATCGGAAGGTTCCAGAGATCTACGGCTAATATGGATTTCGTTGATTTAATAGCGAGGATGATCAAAAGGGAGTTGGGCTACAAAATTAGAAACTAATCACCACGAAGGATATCAAGATCAACATACAAGGTTGATCTTGAAAGAATATCAATGGTGGTCAGCAATTCCACTGGAAGAACTAGCGCAGACAAATAAAATCCTAATGTGCGCGAAATTCAAATAAAATCTGCCTTATGATATTTGGGGTCCACCATCGATCTAGATCTGATTCTCCTCATGGAATTCGCAAATTCAACTAGCAGGTGAGTTAACTAATGAGATGGGTGTGAAATTTTAATTCAAACAAGTTTAATACATTTGAATTCCACCGTTGATTGGTGGGGATCCTGGTCCGACAACGGTAAATTCAATTCACTGGGTGAAGTGATAGGAGGTTAACACGGGCCAATATGAGCGAAATTTCATTAAGAACTATTTGAAAATGTGGACGGTCCATATCAGTAAAGAGAAATGCAGAAGCCAATTTTGAGAATATAGACGGTGGAGAATGATTTCTACACAAAGAAAAGGGAAGATCCACAAATCTACATTTGATCATAGATCAATGGTTAGGATTGAATATGCAAGAAAATCTATGGTGGGGAATGATTTCCTCACAAATAAAAGGGGAGATCCACAAATCTGCATTTGATTGTAGATCAATGGTCAGGAAGACATCCACAAAATATCAACGGTATGAAAAGGAGTCCGTGAGCGGAATGCAGAAGGCAGAGAATCATGAAAAGACTTTGGGAAATGTCATAGTTCCTCTACCCAAAATCCAAAAGATCGATAGTCCGGAAAACATCTGCATAAGATCGATGGTGTGGAAGAAAAATGGTGGAAAGCAGAAATCTCAAAATGACATGTTGAAAAATTCACAAGCCCACAATCTGCAATCCATAAGATCAATGGTGTGGAATGATACTCAAATGAGATTGACAGTGCAGAAAGATTGGTTCAAAAAGTGGAAATCATGGAATGATATTTTGAAAAATTTTGATTTCTTATATCTGATTTCCATCTCATATCAACGGTCACTGAGAGCTCAAAGAAGATCAACGGTGTGGAATGATTGGTGTGGAAAGCAAAAATTATGGAATGATATTTACATATCCACTATCAAATTTTTATCTCATATCTACGGTCAGGATAAAATCCCTAAGGAAGAACAACGGCTCAGGATGGTTGCGTAAATAAAGTGTGGAAAGTCATGACTGGAAGTTTTTTTTTTTGAAGAGGAATGATCAATGAAACATCGCAATGGTGAAGAAATGCATCTGCGGGAAGCATGAAGGTATTTATTGACAGAATAATTGAAGGAAAGAACTTGTCTCTGTGATTGCGAATGACCGAGTCCAAGAAGTGAATAGAAGACTAATAAAAAATCAATCCAGGGTGATGCTAGGGAATGCTTTAAGTCTGCAAAGAGTGTTATAGCATCCTTGTATGTTGTAGCAGGAAGAAACCTAGGTAGTTGGAGCATCCTTGTATGTTTTAGCAGGAAGAAACCCAGGGTGTTGGAGCATCCTTACTTGTTGTAGAAAATAGAAAACCAGGGTGTTGTTGCATCCTTTCTGTAGTAGCAGATAAAGCAATTTTGTAGATTCATTTTTTTAATGAGTTTGAATTGGTGGTTTTCTCTTTGAAGTTTCCACGATAAAATTTTTGTCTTAACCTGTTTGATTCATTTTGTGTTTTTATTTTAAAAGAAAAATACAATACTGATTCACCCCCCCCTCTCAATATTGTGGGATAATCCAACATTAAATATGCAATATCAATTAATTCTAAAGCATACAATAAACCGATCCTTAATCTCTTAACATCTGAAATTAAAAAGTAGGATACAACCGAACTAATCTTTGAAGTGAGGATTCTGAATCTTCGATTAACATAAAGGGAGTTAATTAGTTTTTTCACAAAGCACATTTATAATCTCCAAATGCACATAAACAAAAGGTTTATAACTTTGTATAAGGCCCAACAGCCACAGTCTTGGAACCTAGGATCGCATACCACATTGTAATGTACTCGACCTTGAACACATCATTAGGGTCTGAATACTTGAGGGATTCTAATAATGAAGGACTGATTATAATTTCAATAACAACATAATAATTTTTTTCTAGAGTTAGTTCAACATGCCAAGGAACCAAACTAATTAAAATAATCGTTCATTTAGGATGATATCCCTTCCAATGAAAGTATATATCCCATCATAAATGTGATGCAATGTGATGAAACATGAATACAACCGATCTAGTAATATTTTTAACATGTAATACTTATTTCATGATCACTTCTATGTCCAGCCGCCCATAGCCATTTAACCACATAATAACTTCATCTATATTCTACTAACATAACTCAACTTCTAATGTATAAGTTGTGCATGATTACAACACTATAATTCATCATATTTATAACATTCAATTATCATCCATTAACCCCATGTAAGGTCCAATCTACAAAATCCATACACGAACATATGGACTTCCCATAAATCATACTTATTAGTTGTCCTAAATGCAGAATGATTATCTTATAAAACAACAAGTAAATCAACACTTTATAATTCCCCAAAAGGGAGAATTAATACACTACATTATATGAGATATTCTACATTAAATAAAAACCATAATCCCCATGGAACACCTGATCTGGAAAAACCATACATGACCATATGGACTTTCCAAAAACAAGATCTTTGAATAATTACAATACATAAGTAATAACCTCCAATAGTATCAGTAATACATCAAAACACAAACTACTAATCTAACAATCATAAATCAAACTTGTACATGGGCATAAATTTGAATTGCAACATATATAATAACATATCTAAGAATCCATGGGCACATGTACAATGGTGACATAATAAAGAATAATAAAGAATACTTATCTTTGTTTTTAGATCAACTGGCATCAACTAGACAATGTTCCTCCTAGTCGTAGACATTGTCAAACAATACACTTATGCAGATCACCCCCAAGATGAGGTCTTGGATCCACATACTAGGGAAAATATTTCACTAATTCAATGCTCTCAAGATTGTACCCATCTCCTGCAAGATCAAGCAACAATGAATATGGCCTTCTTCAAAATATTGCTCCCATATCCTGGAAGATACAAATTCAACTAATATGGTCTTCTTCATAGGATTGTCCCCATCTGTTGGAAGATACAACTTCAATAAATATGGTTTCTTCACGGGATCTTCCTCGTCTCCTAGAAGTTACAACTTCAAAATATATGGTCTTTTTCACAGGATTTTCCCCATTTCTTGGAAGACCAATGCACAACAAATAGGTTCTCTTACCCAAGATTGTCCCCCTCTCCTGCAAGACAATGCGCAACACTAGCTTCTATTTCTCAATATTATCCCCCTCTCATGTAAGGAAAAGCACATCAATACTTTCTCTTGCTTAATATTTCCCCCATATCCCGCAAGACAAAACTTCGACAACAATTTCTCTTGCTCAGGATTGTCCCCCTTTCCTGCAAGACAGAACCAACAAATAGGATATCTTCCATAATATTTCCCCCCTCTCTTGGAAGACCAATGTGCAACAAATAGAGTCTCTTCACAGGATTGTACTTGTCTCTTGAAAAACTAGTTGCGGTGAATGTGATCTCCTTCCATGCAAACAAAGCTTGGATTCTGGTGCCAAAACTACCATTTGAATCCTCTCTCTGGAATTTGAATTCAGTCTCACCACTCCCAAACTAATTTGATAATGTAAGAATTAATTAATGTAATGCAATTCGAATCCCTTAAGACCAATTTGAATTTCCTATAAGAGACTGAATCCAGAATACATATGAGAAACTCTAAATCATTGAAGGATTTTCTAGTCCATTGACTGCCCTAATCAAGTTATTCAAAGAGAAACTTGAACTCATTTAGACTCACTTGAAACCACTAGAAAATCCATTCCCATCCACTGAGAATTACTCAAAATTACTAAGGTTGACTCAAAACCTCTCCAAAATACCTCTCATGCACTATAGACAACTCAAATTCCACATACTGACTTAAATTTCCCTAAAACCAACCCCATGTACTCTAGACAACTTGAATCTATCCAAATTTACTAAAATTAGTTTAGGATAACTCAATTTAGACTCAAAATTTATTTAACTAACTGAAGACTACTTGAATTTCCCCAAATAACTCCAAATGACTGAAGGTAACTCGAATCCACCCTAAATTTTCTCTAATTAAATCAAGATAACTCGGATAGGAAATATTGTCATCATGCATGGTGCATGGGTGCATGGGTGCATGTTGTGTGGTTGCATGGGTGCATGTTGCATGGTTGCATGGTTGCATTGTTAGATTTTTATCATTCCAGCTAGCATTATCTTAGGATCTTATATGAGATAATAACATGCACAACAATAAACACAAGAGATAAGAGACACAAAGAATTTTCCTCGGGGAAACCATAAAGGAGAAAACCCCACAACTTCCTCAGAGATAGAATGAGCACCAATGGCAGCAATAAAACCCGAAAACATAAAATATGATCTCCACAGCTTGTTCTCTCTCTCACACTTGAGAGAGCTTCTCTTGTCTCACTCATGCACCGCAGTGAGTGAGTGTGTGTGTGATAAATGGAGAGGCTCACTCTCTATTTATATTCTTTCATTCACTTGATGTCCACTTCAACATGTCGGCCCCACTTAACAATTACTTGTTAGGGCCGACATCTCTAGGAGAGTCTAATAAACCTAGTGCCCCACAACTTGTGGGGACATTGCCCCTCCGATCAACAAGGAGGGTTAACCTTAGCACAATGATGGGGACTATTACCCCGACTTACAATAACTCACCTAGGGTTGACTTCTCTAGGATAGTCTAATAACCCTAGGGCCCCACAACTGCGGGGACTTTAACCCTTGACCAATAAGAGGGTTACCCACAACGACTTTACATGACTTGTTTCCATTATTGAATCTCCCGATAGGGACATCGAGATATGACATGACTCAATTACATTACAAATTCTTCCTGGAATAAACATCGAGGTACAATACATAAAATATACAAGTGAATACATTCTGAAGTTACAATTACATCAACACTCCCTCTTAACTAGGAAGGTATTCTCTCGACACAATTTATCAGCACAAGTCTTCTTCTCTATATCATCTGTATCATCATCAAGTCATCTTCATCTTCAAGTCATATTCATCATCAAGTCATCTTCATCAATTCTGGATCATCACTTGATCTAGAGCATCACTGGATCATCATCAAGTCTGGATCATCATTGGATCATCATCATCATCACTGCTTTCTCTATCTCAATTAAATAGTGCTATCTATTCATTCTTCTCGTCATAGGAAGTTCTACAAAGACAACCCTTTTTCATGTTGGTTGTAGGCCTAGCCTCCATGTAGGTCTTCTTCAACACTTATATCTGACCCTAAGTCAGAATGGCCTTCCCATCACTTACATCTAACCATGCGAGGAACACATCCAACATACATGTCAGAAAGGCACGCCCAACACTCACATCTGACCATGAGAGGAACCAATCCAACATTCATGTCAGAAAGGCTCTGCACTTACATTTTACCATGTGAGGAACCAATCCAACATACATGTCAAAAAGGCTCTGCACTTACATTCGACCATGTGAGGAACCAATCCAACCTACATGTCAAAAGGGCTCTCAACTTACATTTGACCATGTGAGGAACCAATCCAACATACATGTCAAAAGGGCTCTCAAACCCAGGTTGAGGATTCCTGGTAACTGACCAGGTGCCTCCATTCTCCCAGAAAATGGCATCAGCCCTTATATCTGATCAAGTGGGAACACATCCCTCAATCACATCATAATGTCCCTACACTTATATCTGATCATGTGAGAACACATGTCATATCATAATGGCCCTCCACCCCAGACTAAGTATTCCTGGTAACTGACCAGGTGCCTCCATTCAAAAAATGGCATTCAGCACTTATATCTGATCATGTAGGAACCAATCCTACAGTCACATCAGAATGGCTCAACACTCATATCTGACATGGAAGGAACCAATCCTTTATCCATGATAGAATGGCTCAGCCCTTACATCTGACCATGGAAGGAACCAATCCTCTCACCATGTCAGAATGGATCACATACTCATCACTTCCCCTTGGAGGGAACCTCGATCTAGAGAACACCCAGCTTCTCCCTGAAGTACTCAAACTTCACTCTGGCCAATGGCTTTGTCAACACATCAGCTATCTGTTCATCCATCGCAACATACTGGAGCTTCACTACTCCTCTCTGCACCACATCCCTGATATAGTGATACTTGATCTCGATATGCTTCGACTTGTCATGGAAAACCGGGTTCTCTAACAACTTCACACAACTCTGGTTGTCACAATATATACAAGTAGCATCTAACTGGAGATCAAATAAATCAGACAGTAGCTTCCTCAGCCATACTTCCTCATAACTAGCTGAACAAGCTGCGACATACTCTGCTTCAACTGTACTCAATGCCACACAAGATTGCTTCTTGCTAAACCAAGAGATCACACCTGATCCCATACTGAAGCAACACCCTGAAGTGCTCTTCCTATCGATGGCACTGCCTGCCCAATCTGAATCAACATAACCTTCTAGGTTAATCTTTTGATTCACCTCATACTTGAGCCCATAATCAACTGTACCCTTCAGGTACCTCAGAATATGCTTTGCAGTAATCAAGTGAACATGTCTCAGATCTATCAAGAATTAGCTCAAGGTGTTCATAGCAAAGCAAATATCTGGTCTCGTATTCTTCAGGTACATCAAGGACCCAATCATCTGACGATACATCATGGCATCAATCGACTCTAATGAAGCAACACTCAGTGGCTTCAAGTTCGATGCCATGGGTGTGGTCATGGCCTTGCAGTCCATCATCGTGAACCTCTTCAGGATCTCTACTGCATACTTCCCTTGTCCTAGGGAGATTCTGCCACACCTCCATGCCTAGAAAGTAGTGCATCATATCCAAGTCCTTCATCTCGAACTTGGCAAAAAGTCTCCTTATTGCAACTTTTGTCGGGAACAAGTCATTGACATATAACAGGAGCATCACTAGTATTCCACCTTCAACCTTGAGGAAAAGGTTGGAATCCTCTTTACTCTCAGTAAAGCCTAGATTCACTAGTAATCTATCCATCCTGTCGTACCATGTCGAACCTCAAGATCTTCTGTAGTCACTCCCTCTGAAGTGACGCATCATACTCCCTCTGTCTTTTGTATTCTATGCACTCTTTTCATGAGAAACCTCGTGCTATGAATCTTTCCTTGTATCCCACGATTTTTCCATCTACTGCATGATGGAACTACGAGCTTCCCTTCATGTATCGATACTGCATCCTAGACATCATTCTTATTGAACTGGTCTTCCCTTTCTTCTTGGTTACTTCTTCATAGCTGGAAGGTTCTGCATCAATGATGTCGCTGCATTCGTCATATTATTCTTTATATGTTGTCACTTGTTCTTCGGAACAAGTCTCATCCTTCTTTTCTTGTAGGTGATTATGTACGCGATCTTTCCTATAAGTCAAATGCGTTATTTGTATGGTTAGAAATATTTCATAAGGAATATTCATAATGGAAAATTCTTATGCATAAACATATGATCATGCAACTATTTTAGCCAATACAACATTCATCCATATCTCAAGGAAACTTTTCTAGATGCCTTCCATCTCCACCAGTACAACATTGAGATTGTGCACTAATCCAATATGTCAGCAAAGAGGTTTCATTCTAGATAAGTAGCAACAGAGAGTTGTATAGCACCATGAGCTACTTACCCATCACATGCATATTAGTAGTATACTATCATTAATGAAAACATTCTACCATGCATAATACATCAACTGAATATAAACAAATGCATAACAAAACAATATCACGAAATGACAATTGAATACTTATCTTTATTTGTTTTGTGGGTAGACTCCTTCTTGAGCCTTCAGCTTTATCATCTTCTTCATTCATAATAGCATCGTTTCTTATCCAAATGCTAAGATGGATAAGAGGTTCTTCAATATTTGATTCCTTCTTATTCCTCATCGCTTGAGGGATCTTCTTTGGATGGTGAGAGATTGATCTTCAATTGCTCCCATCTTCTCTTCTCTTATTATGAGTCAAGCTTCTTCTTCTTTCCAGAGTCTTCTAAAAGTAATCACTTCCTTCTTGCACACATTCCTCGCATGGATGAATCCCATGATCCTGGGATGTCATTCAAGGTGACTATTACTACTTCTGCATTCTCCACTTCTTCTTCTACTAATACAAGTTGTTCTTTGATTTGAGAAACCCATGTAAAGTAGGATTGTATGGTCTCTGCATTCTAGATCTTCACATTCTTCAACTGGTTTCTTAAGGTCATATTCCGATTTATGTTCTTCCCTTAAAATAGCTTGGTCAAGGAATCAAACATCTCTTTCGGTGTCTTTAGGGAAGACACTTATGGTACAAGGTGATCCATGATTGAATCAACAATGATTTTCTTGGCCTTGACTAAGTTCTTCTTGTGTAAGGCTTTTAGCCTCGTCTCCCTCTGGAACTAGAACCTCTCTACTTATGTGGGTGTCCAATTCATTTCCTTCAAGGACTAGTGAGATCCTATACTTCAATGCTTGGAAGTTGTAAAATTCACCAAGCTTATCATCAAGTTGATGTGATAGATCACTTTGAAATGAGAACCTCAAATGAAAATAGCAAAAGATTAGATCTTACTGATTTGAGGTGTCCATACTAGTTCTGGAGCTCGTTGATCTAGGGTTTTTCAAAGAAACCCTAATTTTCAAAACTTCAAATTTTTAAGATTTGATTGGCTAGAAAGATAGAACTCTTCAAGGTGAGCTGTCCAATGTAATCCTTTTCTAAAAACAGTGGAGGGAAGCTCCCGGAACAAGAAGCCCTGGTTTTCCAATTTCTTCTGCATAAATGCTTCACACTGTTTCTGTGATATCTCCTAAATTAATGCTCCTCTATTTCTAAAAATTTGTATTGAGGTATCCTCGCCTATCTCTATTTCAACACCATAGGTTTCATCAAAATTGGTTCCACCAATTGGGACTTATGATCGTTTTCCCAAGGTGACCTGTTTTAGGACTGTTTAGCATAGCGAAGTTGTACGGACTGCCATGTGTCACTGTTTCATTTTCGGGATATGAACCTTCTACCACAGAAATTAAAGTCTGTTCCCTTTGTGTAACAACTTCATAAATTTCATTTGGACATTTGTATGCCAAGATATAATAATTCTCCCTGGGTGTCCTATTTAGGGATGAATCCTGGAAGAGGCTGGAACCCTAACTTGGAGAGATCATATATCCTAGAATATAGCGCATCTGAGGCTAAAATTTGGACACATTGTAAATAAGGATTGTATATACATCCTGTGAGAGTTTCACGCTTGATCCTTCTTCAATCCCTAGATATAGAGAATGTAGCAAAACTTATCATTTTTAGTATTTAGATTTTTTCCAGCGTGGCGTCAAACTAGGGTTTGACTTTCAAGGAGTTTCACCAAACCAAAAATATCGACCCAGGTATCTAGACTTTGATTTTGATGAGGAGAGAAATCCTATGCTAGGCTCACTCAAAAATTCCTCTTCTGTAAGAAGTCCTAATTTCCCGCACCAAAAACTGAAAATGTCTGGAATCGAATTTCGCTTCGACAGAAAGATGCGCCCTTCAATGGAGAGTCATCCTAGCATACTTTTGCTGATGGATTATGGAGAGAGACCTAAAAAGTAAGAAGCCCTAGCTTTTGCAGTTGCATAATGTCTTCTTCTCAGGTTAGCTCTGATACCATGTTATATTTTTATCATTCCAGCTAGCATTATCTTAGGATCTTATCTGAGAGAATAACATGCACATCAATAAACACAAGAGACAAGAGACACAAATAATTTTCCTCAGAGAAACCATAAAGGAGAAAACCTTGCAACTTCCTTAGAGATAGAATGAGCACCAATGGCAGCAGTAAAACCCAAAAACATAAAAGATGATATCCATAGCTTGTTCTCTCTCTCACACTTGAGAGAGCTTATTCTGTCTCACTCATGCACCCCAGTGAGTGAGTGTGTTTGTGATAAATAGAGAGGCTCACTCTCTATTTATATTCTTTCATTCACTTGATGTCCACTTCAACATGTCGGCCCCACTTGACAATTACTTACTAGGGCTGACATCTCTAGGAGAGTCTAATAACCCTAGTGCCCCACAACTTGTGGGGACTTTGCCCCTTCAATCAACAAGGAGGGTTAACCTTAACACAATGGTGGGGACTATTACCCCAGCTTACAATAGCTCACCTAGGGTCGAATTCTCTAGGATAGTCTAATAACCCTAGGTCCCCACAACTGCGAAGACTTTAACCCTTGATCAATAAGAGGGTTACCCATAATGACTTTACATGACTTGTTTACATTATTGAATCTCCCGATAGGAACATCGAGATATGACATGACTCAATTACATTACAGATGCTTCCCGGAATAAACATCGAGGTACTATACATAAAATATACAAGTGAATATTTTCCGAAGTTACATTTACATCAACATACATGAGTGCATGCAAGCATTTATTAGGTGCCATAAGATCTCTAATTTCTAAAAGAATCAAAATTAGGAAAGATATAGTATTTTTAGGAAGGAAAACGAACTATTATCCCCCCAACCCCTAGCATGTGGAATCCAAGACCATCCAACCACGTTTGTTGTCCATGTTGATTCATTATTTAATTAATAATAAAATAATAATTACATCGTCCATAGTCCATAGTCTAGGAACTTAGTGCCATCGTAATAATCAAATAAAAACATCACATATGTTTGGGGCTTTTCGTCAGGATATTACATTTTTTAATAACATGCATTTAGTAGGAAATATAAGTGTACCATGTCATTTAATGTTCATAATATCGACCATTTTCAGTGTTGATTGTGTGACAAGATTCCTCAAAATATAAGGTAGTTGATGGTTAGTCACCTCAAAATTGATGAGAAACACGCATCTGACATGCCATACGTTGCTTTCACATTGTATACTAACAGTGTTGTCAGGAACTGTGTAGACTTTGACCAGCTAGGTTCAAAGACAGGCCCTGATGGAAGTCAATTTAAGGCTTTTAAAGAAGGCTTCAGCGATATGAGCATCATCCTAGAGCTCATTGTCTTGGAATGTATGTAAAAACATTGCATCCATAGCACTCATTTGTCGTAATAACTCATCCATACCAACCTCTATTGCATTGCCTCTGTTTCCAACATGTGAAGAACTACGATTACTATAGGAATTCCTAATTGATGAGTATGGACAAAGCAGAAATTGAATAGGTTTTTTATTCAACCATGCTTGGTATGCTTCCTCTCCAAGTTGCGCTCTTCTTTTCATCCTTCTCTCGATTTGACACTGAATTGGGGTTCAACAAAAGATGGTAGGTAGGTCGCTCATCATCAGAATCTTGATTTCAAAAATATTGAACATTACATCGATGATGTCAGTAAGAACAATGCAATTGGTTTGATCCATCATTATATGAAAAATTATTACATAAGAATGGAAATCATTTCCAATAGAAAATGTTAAGTTGCAAACAATTTATAAAGAAAACGTTCAAATTGATCAATAAATTAACATCAACCCCACATAAAATTTAAATTTTCAAATTCAGCAATACATTTTTTTTGCAGGGCTACGATTCAAACGATGAGTTTAGGTGAAGTACCCTACTTTATACATAAAGTAAATAATTTATAAAAGAAAATGAGAAATGAGAAATACATTAACATGAATCCCATTAAAAATTAACAAATACAAATAATCAAAGAAGAGCTTGTATCTGAGCTAACTGTACAGGTATTGCAATTCATGAGTATGTGTCTAAGATTTTGGCATGCCAATTACACGTATGATAGTAATGACATGATTAAACATCCTTAATTATATGATGATTTGCATGAGGATTTTAGGGAAAGTCCCCTATTTTGTCCACAAAACAAACAAATTATAAATTAAAATAACAATCTATGAAACAAAATTTCAAACTAGTAATACATTAGTATGAATTCCATTGAAAATTAACAATCACAATTAATCAATGTTTTTTTGTCTTACACCCCAAGGGGACATCTAAGGGTAATACCAATGCAAGGCGTCTCTAATGAGTGGTTTTTGGTATACATAAGCTGTATTTTATTAACAACGTGTCACCAGGAGACAAGCTACGTCTTGCATGTACAACAACCAATATGGACACTTTCATTTTCATAAAGAACTTATGGCCATTGAAGTGTTCCTCAAATGACCAATTTGCAGAAATTAAAGAGCACTTAGAACTATTTATGAACACTACAATTTCCCATGATTGCATGGATGACCATCTATATATAACATGTTCTTCATGTTAAAGTTTCCAGAAACATAACCATTTATGCACATACTATACACGGAAATGTTAATCTTGTATTTAACAATATTCAAGTAATCCGACCGACAATAGATAGGACCACAAAATGGAATAATTACTATTAAATGTTTGGGAGGAACGAGTACATGTGAAAATATAAACAACCCAATATTTGTAGCAACTATATTAGACTTGGAAATCATAAACCAATTACCACTAAGGGAGAATTCGGTTCCAACATCAGGCATAGGTAGAGAAGATAGCCAAGCGCCATACAAAGTGTGGTTGTAATAAGTTTGATATTTACTTTGCAAATTCACAGGAAGGGAAAAATCATCACTACCCTCCAACGATTGGACAGACCTTGGTGTGTACTTGGACAATTTTTCTCTCAACTCATGCAACTTTTTGGATCATCTAGTAGAGATGTATTGGGTGGTATTCATATCAAACTTTGGATCACTAGAAATTCCAATTGACTTAACATAAGCATTAGGGTTCATTAATTTAGGATGATACATAGTTTTTTTGGCTTCCAACTTTTTCAAAAATGAGCATAGGTAAGTGTTCCTAAGTGTCTTTTCTATATCACCTATTGTATTTTTTACTACAGTAGGGAGTATTAGACCATAAACATTGGGTATCTATCATTGGTGTAATGGGTGAGTGTGACGTGCCGAGGATTCTAGTTCAATCCTTGACATTTTAGACAACCCCAAACTATTGGGGTATCATAAAAGAGATCCAACTCACGATGAATTACTGTCAATGAACTAGAATTGTGACTTGAAGATGGCATGTTACAATTGGAAGGGTAAAGTGGTTTTGTTAGGATATTTAGACACTTAGAAGTTAGTTAAGATCAACTTGTGTAATATATCCATTAGGTAAAGTGTGTTTCCTTAGTATGCATTAGTATGCATTTGTAAAGATTCTAATCCAATGGTCAAAATATGTTCTAGACATAAAGTGATCCGACGGTTCAACTTCTCTTAAATCATACCTACCATTGATCCGTGGCTTAACACCCGATTGGTCCATGATCTCTATTTAAAGAGCATGGAGGGTCCTTGGCTAGTTGATCGATTATGAGAAGATCATATGTAACTTTCTTTCTTTTACATAATAAATTGCTCCACGTAACTATTTGGATGGGGTCGTGGACTGTTTCCCTCTCGAGGGTTTTAACGACGTGACAAACATTGGTGTATTGATCTGTGATCTATTTTTGTGAAGTGGTTTCTCTAGGTGTTTGGTCTTTTGGGAGTACCCTGTGCACCCGAACATGGTATCAGAGCATTTATGAAGAGCCACTTTTGGTTTTGATCAAGATCTGGAACCGGTGTTGCTAAAAATTTGAAAGGGTTTCTGGTTCTAGAATTTGTTCACATTTGTGGGATGTGGGAGCTATTCCATTGCGTCCAGAGCACCGTTTCCATTGGGAAATAGTTTTTGTTTCATCGAAAATCATTTCTGTTTGTTCCAGAAACACCCATTTCGGCAAATCTGAAGGTATAATGTTACAGTGACGGATTTGTTTAAAAAAAAAATTTAATCTCTCATATTTCATATTTTATCAGTTTTATTATTAGATCTTTATTGTTTTAGTCTCAAACTATTGCCTTCCCTGGCTGCGTATGCTCTTTGTCGTGCACCTTGCGCGATTGCGGCGAATCAGAAACAGAAAGGGAAAGATTTTTTTCTTGTCTTCTCGGCTACGTATGCTCTTTGCCGTGCACCTTGTGTGATCATGGCAAATCAGAAACAGCAAGAAAACTTGAAAATGTAGACTTTTCAGGTAAGCTAACCAAGATCTAATCCCATTGTGTGGAAAAAAAATGTTTTTGTTTTTCATTTTTTTTGTGATTTGCAGGAAAAAAGGCAAGCACGGAGAACGAGAGAGAAGAGTAAAAAAAAAACCCTTCCTCTTTCCATTCTTTTACGTACCTTTTAAACTTAGCTCACTTGGTCTAAAGTTGCTTTATTCCTTAATAGGTGTTGAGTTCAAGTCTTATTAAGCTACTTTTAGTGCATGCAGTTTCTATTTTCAAGTTACTTTAATGTAAAAGTGCATCTCACTTAAATAAAATAAAATAAAAAGGTGAGTTACTTAAGTCTTTTAATTTATTGCTGCACTATTTAAAGTAACATTATTGTAAAAATGAACATCACTTAATCTACAAAAGTGATTCACTTAAAAGCAACTTTATTGTAAAGTGATTGTCAAAGGTTGATCTTGGGAAAAGGGGGGTTCTTTTTTTCAGTTGGTCAAGTTAATATCTGCCACATTACTATTGGGGACACCTTCAACATTTTCTTTGATCAAGCATAACTTCATCATTCAGAATCAATTTTTAGTGCCATTTTTTTTTAGAACAACCTAATTTTTTGATCTCTTTGCATACAAACAGTTAGTTTATGTTCTTTCAGCCATTATTTTTAAGTATGGCCACCCCTTGTGATATTATACTTACCAGTTCTAACTATTTCTCATGGACATCTCATATGGAGGATGTTCTACGAAGTAGGGGACTTTTCAGAATTACCTCAAGGAAAGAAACAGAACCCATTGATGATGATAAGAAAATAAAATGGGCAAATAGATGTGATGAAGCTCAAGGATTGATTGGGATGTCAAACTCCACTGATTTGCGATTCCACATATCTGGAATTGATTAACCTGATAAATCTTGGGAAAAGTTGGAATCTATGTTTGGTAAACACAATGAAATTCGAGGTCATCAACTTGAGAATGAGTTGATTTCTTTGAATCCAAGTGATTTTTCATGCATTCAAGACTATTTATCTAAGTATAAAACTCTTAGACTCTTATGTGAAGAATGCAAGATTAAGAAAAAAGACCAACAATGTATTTATCATATTCTTTTCAAACTTGGACCTACATATTCTGTTTTTGTATCTACATTCTACTCCATGAAAGAATCCTTAACTACAGCTAGCTATCAAGAGCCTAGTCTTGAATCCTTTTGTGATTCCTTAATTAGAGATCAAGATAAGCTCATTCATCTTGGAATAATTAACAATGCAGATACATCTAGGAAAGCCTTATTGTCCCAATAGAAAGAAAAGTCTAAGCCTCCCAACAAACAGAATTTTCACAATAATAAGTCAAACAACAAGGGTTCCAAATCCTCTCAGTCAGCTCCTTCTTTAAAAAATGACAAAGGATCCAAGCCAAAAGGAAAGAAGACTGAGCGTCATTGCAATTTTTGTGGGAAAGATAATCATGATGAATCTAAGTGTTTCAAGAAGATGGCAGCCTTGGAAGCAACAATGAAGAAGCACCACATCAGCCTAGATTCGTCTTTAGAATCTACCTCTCATGGACAAGAACTTTGTGCTTCTGGTTACTCTTATACTGCATCTTCTTTTTCTACTTCAAATGAATGGCTCATTGATTCTAGAGCATATTATGATATGGCTAAGGATCAAGCCATCTTCTCTACTATGCATGAATGTAACACCAAACAAATATTTGTTGGTGATGATAGATATCTAAGTGTTGTAGGATGTGGAACTGTTCCAGTAGAAAATGGTCATTTCAATGATGTATTATGTGTTCCAAAAATTTCCTGCAATTTGTTATCAGTTAATCAAATTACTCATTCGGGTGAAGGTAAAACTGTGACGTTTACACCTCACCAAGTTGTAATCAAGGATTTTAAAAATCCTCAAAATGTCATTGCTATTGGAACTGTTGATGATATTACCAGGTTGTACAAATTTAGCAACTTTGGGTCGTCACCTTTTCCTTCAGTTTTTGTTGCTCATAGTGATCACTTCAGCAAACTTTGGCATGAGCGATTTGGTCACTTAAATTATCGCTCATTGCAACAACTATGTAAATACAATATGGTGACTAGTATTTCGATCCGATGGTATCTTGCAAGGATGGTGTTTGTTTTGGTTCTGTACTCAGAAAACATCATCGGGACAATTTTGACAAACGTGCCTCTTGGCATGCCTTAGTTCCCTTGGAGGTTGTGCATAGTGACTTGTGTGATCCTCTTCCATCTGCTTCCTTTTCTGGTTTAAAATATTTCTTAACTTTAATTGATGACTACTCTAGATGCACTTAGGTTTACTTCCTAAAACTTAAGAGTGAAGTATTTAACATGTTCTTGGCCTACAACGCCCTTGTTGAAAAACAATATGGTCATCAAATTATTAAGTTGAGATCTGACAATGGAGGAGAATATGTTGACAAAAAATTCACTACTTTCTACACTGAACAAGGAATCCAACAACAACACACTGTTCCATATACACCACAAAAGAATGGTGTAGTTGAACGGAAGAACCGCACTTTAAAAGAAATGGCTAATTATATGATCCAATCTAAGGGACTAAGTCTTCAATATTGGGCTGAGGCGATAAATTGTGCAAATTACATAGTTAATCACACACCAACTAAAGTTTTACAAGGTATAACATCGGAAATGGAATAAAATTAAACCAGATGTAAGTCACTTCCGTGTGTTTGGTTGTGAAGCATGGGCTCACATTCTGGATGAAAAACGGAAAGCATTGCTTCCTAAAAGTGAAAAGTGCATATTTGTTGGATATTCAGAAGATGTAAAAGGTTATAGAATTCGTCAACCACATTCTCACGATATAATCATTAGAAGAGATGTTAAATTTGATGAAAATATCTTGGACTACGAGCCTAACTTGGCGAGTGTTCCATCTTTGGCCTGCGAGCCTGATTCGACGATTGTGCATTCTTCTTCTTCCAACTTCCTTGACAGGTTTCCAACTCCAGTTTCTGATGATGACAGTGAGGATGAAAATCCACCTCTGCCTGCTCACGTTCCTCCAATTGCACCAGCACCCATGCTTCCTCAATGGGTCCGTTCAACATGTGAAGCAACTGGTGATCTTATTGGTGATCCTAGAGATCAACGTCGAACAGGTTCTCAGTTTCAGCGAGCCCCTTCTCTTTTGGCTCAAGTTTTCGAGAAACATGATCCAGAATCTTTTGCAGAAGCTTCAAGAAATCCATATTGGGATGCAGCTATGGATGAAGAATATCGTTTGTTAATGGCGAACGATACTTGGGATCTTGTTCCTCTTCCAAAAGGAAGAAAACTTGTCAGATGTAAATGGGTCTACAGACCTAATTATGCATCAGATGGAAGTATTGAAAGACTTAAGGCAAGGTTAGTTGCCAAAGTTTTTTCCCAAGTTGAAGGGATTGACTACAATGAAACCTTTGCTCTTGTTGCAAAAATGAACTCCATCTGCCTTGTTCTTTCCCTTGTAGCCTTACATAACTGGGAATTCCATCAAATGGATGTCAAGTCTTCCTTTTTACATGGTGATTTACAAGAGAAAATTTACATGGAACAACCTCCTGGATATGTTCAGGATAACTCTAGCCTTGTCTGTCTCCTTAAGAAATATTTATATGGCCTTAAGCAAGCTCCTAGAGATTGGTATGCCAAAATGGATAGCTTTCTCCTTGACACTGGTTTTTCTAGATGCCATTCTAACCCCAATGTATATACCAATAAAGTAGGAAACCGTCTCATCATACTTGTTCTAACCTTACTGGTAGTGACCCTAAAATTTTAACCCATGTGAAATCCAGTCTTAAGCAAAATTTTGAAATGTAAAACTTGGGACATTTGCATTATTTTATTGGTCTCCAAGTCTTGCAAACCAAAGAAGGAATCTTTCTTTCCTAGTCTAAGTATGCTTGTGACCTTCTTCGTCGCTTTCACATGGAATATTGTAAACCAGCCATTAGAGGAAATTTCAACTCAAAATGGGCCTTTTAACTTTTATTCAAATTCCATGTCATCATGTGTTAGCCAATGAAATTTCTTTAAATTTGAAATACCGTATAGGTCTTAAACACTTTTTTAATATAAATTTGGGGATAGGTATCATAAAAAAAACTAATTTTTTTGTTTGTATTTTTGACATATCTCCATGTCTTTTTACTCAAATTTCGATCGGGAGAGCTTGTTGGATGCGGAATTAAATTCCGCATCCAATGAGTACCCACTTGGCACACTTTTGACGGACCTCGCTACCCCAAAAACAAGAAATACCTGAAAAAATGGAATGATGACATCATCATTTCATTTTTTCAGGTATTTCTTGTTTTTGGGGTAGCGGGGTCCGTCAAAAGTATGCCGAGTGGGTACTCATTGGATGTGAAATTAAATTCTACATCCAACAAGCTCTCCTGATCGAAATTTGAGTAAAAACACAGGGAGATATGTCAAAAATACAAACAAAAAAGTAGTTTTTTTCTTTTCTTCCTCCAAAATTAATAAATATTATTTTATTATTTTAACTATTATTTTATTAGTTCATTTTAGGAGGCCCATTTTGAGTTGAAATTTCCTCTAATGCCCTTCTCCCTTCCAGTATGGAGTCAAACTTTCTGCCACTTGTACTTCCCCTGAAGTAGATGCCACCTTGTATCATCATCTTATTGGTAGTCTTTTATACTTGACTCATTCTCATCCTTGCCTTCCTTTGCCATTGGTCATGTTTCCCGTTATATGCAAACTCCTCATGAAAGTCACTAAAAAGTAGCAAAAAGGATACTTCAATATATTCAAGGTACAATTCAGTTTGGGATTCATTACAGTATAGGGGGGACACCTTTGTTGGTTGGTTTCACTGATTCAGATTGGGCCAATGATTCTGATGATCAAAAGTCTACTGCAGGTTATGTTTTTAGTCTGGGATATAGACCTGTCACTTGGGCTTGTAAGAAACAACAAGCTCTTTCTCTTTCTTCAGCAGAAGCAAAATATCGAGCCGCAGTTAATGCCAGTCAGGAAGCTTTATGGCTTTGACATATCCTTTCAGAGTTCGCATTCGAGCAGCAGCAACCTACTCCACTTTGGTGCGACAATCAAAGTGTGATCAAGATTTCCGAAGATCCAGTTCTACATCAATGTAGAAAACACATTAAGCTACACATGCACTTCATCAGAAATTCGGTTCATGATCGTGTTCTTGAAATGATCTATTGCCTTGCATATGATCAAGTTGCAGACATCTTCACCAAGTCTCTTACAAAAGTGAAGTTTTCTAAACTTGGATCTATGTTAGGAGTTCAGGAATGTGTCCTTAAGGGGGGATACGCTCTAATGCCTCCTTCCTTCTCCTAATAGTGTCACTTTTGTAAATCCTTCAATCCTATCCCAAGTTGTTCTTAAGGGGGGATGTTAGGATATTTAGACACTTAGGAGTTAGTTAAGATCAACTTGTGTAATATATCTGTTAGGTAAAGTGTGTTTCTTTAGTATGCATTAGTATGCCTTTGTAAATATTCTAATCCGATGGTCACGATATGTTCTAGACATAAAGTGATCCGATAGTTCAACTTCTCTTAGATCATACCTACCATTGATTCGTGGCTTAACACCCGATTGGTCTATGATCTCTATTTAAATAGCATGGAGGGTTCTTGGCTATTTGATCGATTATGAGAAGCTCATATGTAACTTTCTTTCTTTTGCATAATAAATTGCTTCAGGTAGCTATTTGGCTGGGGTCGTGGACTATTTCCCTCTCGAGGGTTTTAACCACATGACAAACATCGGTGTATTGATCTATGATATGTTTGTGTGAAGTGGTTTCTCTAGGTGTTCGGTCTTTTGGGAGTACCCTGTGTACCCGAACAGGCTTCCTATTTTCATCTACAAACTTCTTATGGTATCTTTCTCCTTGTAAGAGCTTATGACGTTTAAAAACTAATGGAATATATTGTGCATATGAACTCGAACCTAAATCAGGATCTTGCAATATATAATAAATTGATATTCAGATTCGCATGGATAAGTAACATAAATTCAAAGAAATAGTCAAAATATAAATAAAACTTGAACTGACCGGAGATGGAAAGTGAGAAGTTGTCAAACTTCCAATGAGTGGGAATGAGATACAATTTGAATAATTATCCATTCGATACTATAACCTATTCTCCCTACTTTTGAGCCAAATTACATTCCTCAAATATTTTTAAGAACTATATCACAATATAACTTCCAATATAGTTTGGAAGCNATATATATATATATATATATATATATATTATGAAATATTGTAATTGGCATGGTTGAATGTTAAAAGAACATTTGAGATAAATATATAATTTTAAGCTGACACATCAGACCATAGGATTTTCAAATAACACATGCATTTAATCAAATTAACATGCATCGATGTGTTCACAACTTTTTGATGCACCGATGCATGATAACAACAAACACATTGTATATCAAAATCCGCAAAAGCCTCTGCAGAAGAAAATATCAACTACAAAATTGATAGAGGATATTTATTGATGCATTTTACGAAATAATTCATATCGATGTGTTTTCTTAATACATGCGCACCGATGCATCCTAGTTTTTCGTACACCGCAGAGTGAGTTTTAATTTTTAATTTTTGTATTTCCTATTTACATGGTGCCACATTGAAATCCAAACCTCCCGTGGCATTTTATGTATACATGCATTGGTGCATCAAAATCATAAGTGCGCTAGTATGCTGAAAATAAAATAAAAAAAATAAAAATCGCATAAGTTATTTTTTCCCTAAACTGAAAAAAGGGCATCAATTTTAAATTTGAAAACTAATTCTAAAAGGTGTTTAAAGAAAAAAAAACCTAAACAATAATTCATTCTTTTGTTGAAATTTTGAGGAGAGAGTTTTGGAAGAGAGACTTACGTGGAAGGAGTGAGCAACTAGATTATTCTGAGGATTGAAATTTCTTATGTATGGTGATTCAAACAAAAAATAGTACAAATTTTAAATATGTAAAATATTACTATTGCTCTTATTATCCTATTTAGATTTTAACTAGATTTAGAGAAGAAAAAAAATTCATAATTACCTTGAATGTTGCAACCCTTATTTTCTCACTACTTCTTTTCGTTTTATGTGGTAGAAATTATTTGGCTGCAAAATTTACATTAGGGTTTGCATCCCTCTATTGGGATACAGTTAGGTTTTTTCCTTTTAGTTATTTTAGATTTGATAAATTGGGATTATATATAGAAAGTGTAGGGTGAGTTGGGGCCATTTTTTGGGTCGAATCCATAACCATGTCGGCCCTGTCAAGTTTTTTTTTTCAACAAAAAAATGCATGTGTCAATTTTAGTGCATTTGTATAATAGGAATGCACTGTTGCCTGCAGAGTAATAGCGCACCAGAAATTATATGCATTATATTATTTTATTTTCTAAAAATGCAAAAAATCATTTCTTGTTTTTTTGTGCCACAGTATTGCATTAACACGCCAATGTGTTCATACTTATAGCACATTGATGATAGTAGGAACACAACTTATTTATTTATCTAAAAAGCTAAATAGTTATTTGTCATTTACGGTGTGCTTTTTTGATATACCACATGAGTTCATTGTTGTACATAATGCACTGGGGTGTTTAAAGTATTTAAGTGAGCTGATATCATACTTGTTTTATGTTTTGAAGTTCTGTAATTTATTTATGTAATATATTGATAACTTTGGTATTTAATGGTCTAGATTGTTTATTGATAGAAAATGCATGGTATGAGTTCAATGAACAACAATTTTAGCGAACATGAGGGGAGCATATCCAGAATTACAAAGAAGGCAAGAGATTTTTAATTTCTGTATTTAAATTAATTTGTTTGAATTATTTGTAAATTTAACTAATATGTATTGGTTAATGTGTGACATGAAGACACAAAATATGAGGAAGCTCGATAAGTTATTAACAATCTAAATCTACAAGAGCGTAAAACGTTGATGAAAAGTTGTTGAGGGATGAATCAGTCGAATAAAAATATCTCAATATGAATTATTTCTTCCAATTTGAGTAATAGTATACTTAATAATATTCACTAATATGTTTCAAATAATCTAATTCGCATATGTTGAATGTTATATAGGGACTAACAACAATATAAGTGAATGTCATCATAAGAAAAAAAAATATGGAAGATGAAAATGTTGATGAATTGGCCCTAAGTTCATCTAGAGTGGTGTTGGAAGTTAATAGAAGGAGGAAAGACTTTTATAATACTATGAGGGATATAGTGGAAAGAACGTATCAACATACTTTTAACTTACAACACAAAAATCAATCAAATGATTGAATAATTAGGTCATATGTAAACTACAAGAGGTGTTTCCAAAACAATGGATAATGAGACCTGTCAGACTTGCAATAGAAAAAACATACAACAACAAAAAAAAAATCATTCAAAAATTAATATTCATAAACATGTTTATGTACAATATGTATCTATAACTACTACAAAGCATCATTCCTTTAATAATTTTAATTCTGCTATTTTTTATTTTTCATATCAGCAAAAAAAATAGTATAATTTCATTTTACATTTCCAGGAATATTATGAAAATCCCAAAGGATGAACAAGGTGATATGAGAAATGTGTCAGTGGGGATTTCCAAAAGAGTGTGCAATGAGATGGTCAAGGAAATGGACATAATTGTATCATAGGAGGAGCCATCTCAACAACAATGTCCTTCAAATGTATGAAATCGTTGATTTTTGGGTTTATGTACATCTAATTAATCAATTCATGAACATTAAATATTAATTTTCATTTGTTTTGTTCTAGAAAAGAAAACAAAATGGAACGCATTCAACACACAAGGAAAGATGATAAGGAAAAATGGGTTGATAGCAAAATTTGTGAGTATTTATGATTTCCTTATAAATAATTAAGATTTCATAGTGGTTGTGATCTTTATATTTAGTTTTTTTTTGTTTTCATTGGCCATCATTGGATATCTTGAAACATGTCTCAACATACAAAGAGGAGCCATCAAAAGAATTGGTTGGCATTGTGTTAAGAAAGGGTTGTGAGTATATGTTGGTGTATCAAAAATTAATTGTGGAATTTGTAAGTATCTATGTTATTTTATTTCTATCATTTTGTAAGGCATAGAACAACATAAATCATAAATGTTAAATCTATGATTTTTTATGACGTATAAAACTTGCAGGGAAAAAAGTATGGAGTGCATCCTACATAACAATTGTTGATAGATGTCATGAGACATGGTTTTGAAAGAAAGTGTGACACTCATGACACACTTATTGCTATGTTACATTGAATTGCAATTTACATTCATGTATACTATCTATTTTAATTTTCATTATTCCCAACAATGTAGATACACCCAATACACTTTATTTTTATGTTTGTATATGGAAGTTGAAGAAAAGGAAAACAATCAATCCAATCAACAAAAAATTTGTCCAAATAACCCAACTAATGCAAGTGGCTCAAGCATTGATAATAGTTCCAGCAAAGAATGATGATCTATCTTTATCTTTTATGTTAATGCAAGCTACTACATATTTTGAAATAATTATCTATGAAAACCAGACATTTTGTATAATGTATTAGACATAGTGTCTGAATTGAAAGGAAACAGGTTACCAATAAGTGTAACAATTACATCCATGTTGATGCTTTGATTATTCATGTGTCTATGGTGTCCCATTTTGTATGACAAAGGCCCTCTTATTGATATATAATAAATATAGTTTTTATTCTATTGCATTCTCCAATTTTATTGTCAAATGTTTCGTGCCAAATGGTACATTGGTAATTAAATGTATGGATGATTAAGTATTACAATAGATGCTAGAATCTATGATATAAGAAATTAATCCAAACAAGCAAAATAATTGAAATTGAAATGAATAGTACTAGAATAAAAATATTTCAATTTTTGATGAGTAATAGAATTAAAAAAACACATAATATAGATATTTCAGTGCAATGTGAGTAGCCATTGTTCAAACAATCATCTTTGGTGCTTTTGGTACTTGAGATCGCACAAATGTGTTTATTTGAATAATACGCATCGGTGTGTTTATATAAATGATACGCCTGTTACTCCAATGTAAATTAAATGCACCATTAAATTTAAAAATAAAAATGTCCATGTCTCTATTTCATTTATCGGTGTGTTTTTCCTGTTAATCGAACCAATTCTTTTTGGTTGTTTATATGCACCGGAATTTTTTAGAGCTTTTAAGCACTAGTTCTCTTTGTATATAAACTCATAGGTGCATTTCCAATATTTAAATGCATCAAGCCATTTTAATAGTGTGTATGTACTAGTGCTTATTATGATGAAATGAACTAGGGTGTTGTTATAAATAGATATCATCATTAAAGTTTAAAAATATTAAAAATTTCCGGTGCGTATGACGTAAATTATTGCATTGGTGTGTTTTTCTTGTACGTAAGCATCAGTACGTATAAGCTACATGTAAGAACTTGTATGGCATTGAAATTTGTTTCTTTTTGGTGCTCAACCTATTTAACTGCACCAGTGCAGATTATTTGTATCATTCAACACCGATGCATTTTTTATGATATGCACCGGTGTGACTGTTTTCAACAAAGTGCACCGCTAAAACACATCCGCTAAAACCTCCAGTCGCCAAATTTTTTTAGTTATAAAATAAATCTGTAATAAACTCCATTAAAACATACACTACTATTAGAAGAGGTTGTAGTGGAGGTTTCTTTTGAAAAAAAATTGTCAATATTGTAACACTAAAAACCTTCGCTATGATCTCTGCTACATAATCTTTTCCTTGTAGTGATTGGACTCTTTTAGGAAAGTGTTGGGTTACCTCTGGAAAATTACAAATATAATTTAAACTGAATGTTAAGTCTTTCATTTAAATGTTAATGGATATGATGCATTTAAATCTATTGTAGATGATTGTGTGTGAATTACTTGTATTTAAGGTGCATACAAAGTTTTTGACTAAATATCTCAACCAACCATGAAGATGAATCAATGAACTTGACCAATACATGGGTTACCATAAATATTCAAGTGGTGTTTATTGAATTCAAACCTATGTGATATTTACTTTTCTTTAATGTGTTTTGTTATGAGATAGTTTTTCATATACATAGTGGTGTCCGATAGGTTGCATTCTATTTGTTTGACATAATTTATGGATGAGAATGTTAGGTTCAAAATTTAAGTGCTTCAAAGAATTGTTTCCCTAAACAAATCAATTTTGTTTCAGCTGAGCTTCTCAGGGGTATATGTGCCTCATGCCCTAGAACCCTCATTTTTATTCCAAAATAAAGTAGTTATCGAACCAATATATTAATATGGGAAATTTAGCAGTAAATAATTCAACTCATGGGAATGGATCAACTATGATATGGGTTGTGAATTATTATATTATATTCTTAAACCAAACCTCTCAATGTTTGTAGCCTATAGGTATGCAAACTATTTCATAAAATGCTTCAACAACTGAAACTATGCATGTTGGCAATGTGTTTGTAAAATGCATAAATGAATCTAATTACTTGTGATCAAAGTGTTTAGTGCAACGTCGCAATGACCAAGACTAGTAATTATAATTATGTGTTGTTTTTAATTTGCATATGGGATTAAAATTCTTATGTAAAATGGAGCAAATTTGAATTTTTTGTTTTATGAGTACAAGTATTCTTGCGAAGAATGTTAATATGCTTTTGTACTTAAAAAGAGTAATATATAAAACAAAAAAACAAAAAACCACTTGGGTAAATTCAAGTTGTGGAATTGGCTTGGAGTTTTAAGGTCTAGGTGGACCTTACAAAATCCTATTGATGATGGGAACACTAGTTAGCATCTTACTCCCCTTTTTCTTGTCCATGTTGAATTATTTTCACAGGCTTAGGAGTCCCTATAGCCTCACCATTACTTTGTTTTGAATATGCATGACTTCTTCTCATTTGTTTTCTAGCTATCACATATGGGACTCCCACTTTGTGTTTGTTATGAATTCATAATTGCTTATTACTACGTATACACTTATGCTTAATGACTCATTATAGTTTTCATTCTGGAATTGCATTCATCATGTTTCTCGTCACTTGCATCCATTTCATTTGGATTTTGAATTATATACTTGGAAGAAACATCCCTTGTGTGCTTTTCCATCTCCTATGCAAAACCTTTGTTGGATTTTGTTTTCATAGGTCAATTCCATGCACTTGGAACATAGTTTCATGCCTTGAAACTCTAGTTTCTTCTAATGTAACAAGGCATTCTTTTTTTCTTTTTTAGACCTTTCGAATATGAGAAAGAGACAAAAAAATAAATATTTTAAAAGAAATCAGATCTTCAATTTTGTTTGTGGTAGAATTTTTAGCTGTCACCCTTTAAAAAAGTACTTGTTTTGAGCCTATTTTTGACAAGTTGGGTTTAATATTGCCTTAGGATCACCTAAACCATGATTCTTGAGTTTGTAATCCTCTTGTTGGTTTCTCTTCCAATAATGATGGAGAATTTGTTAATGCCTCTTAATTGCAGATTTATATATTTGGTTCCTTTTTGCGTTAGTTGATGTCTAATCCTCCATTGTGCCATACTTATGCTCAAGGTTGTATTTAAACTTCTGTTGTATATTCCTCATATTTCCTATATGTTCATGTCTCCCTTCCCTATTATCAAGTTACTCCCAGTTTAACCATCATTACTAATGTTTCTTTACTCATGCTAATATATAAGGTCCCTATTGAATTCTCATTGGCAAGTCATTTCTCATCAACTACAAAATTTCTCTAAGAAACTGACCTAAAGTTAGTAGCACCCTAGGCCTACTTTTATCATTGGCAGGTTACCTTTCACTCAATAGATGGAATCTCCTCATAGGTTAATGATTTTTTGGTTTCCCATTTTTTATATGGAAAGACCTCTATTCCAATAGTGGGATTCATGTTGTACCTTAGATTCCATTTTCATAATTGGTTTAACTCCTCACCTCTATTTCAACTTTCATTATTATTTGTTTCTCAAAGAATATTTTTTATGTGTTATTTCCATATAGTGTGTGTGAAATAAATACTCAGTGGTGTGTTCTATCAAATATTTTGTCGAAGGCCTTTTAAATCAAATCAATTCCTAAAACTTGCTTATGTTGGTTAACTAGTGATGCCTCAATGCCTCCCCTCCAGCGAATCTCTTCCTATCAACTTCAACCCACTTTATTTTGGGACAATATTTAGTGACCTCTATAGTACCTTGGGGATTGCAATCATCAGTGGTAGGTTCCCTCACTAATAGAAATGGGAATACATCAATGTCCTCTAATTGATAGATTTTACAAGTGTTCGATGTCATAAAATCTATTCACACTTGTTAGAATTTACTATGTACTTTGATTCCCATAATCATTATCGATGGGTCGCCTCTCATTGGATAATGATATATATTAATGATTGATAATCAAAGGGTTTCTCCCATGTTCCACATTAAGACATTTATTCACATGGTGTAACTTCACACATTTCAGTGATTTGGATTGAATACCTTGGACCATAGTAGCATTATTTTTTATGTTGCTTCTTGATTTGTGTAATACCGTACCACATGGTTTACGACACTGGTACTTTGGGGAGAATAAATTATTCACTTCAATTCTATTTTTTCTCCTGATATACACTGAGGAATATATCCACTTTGATTATCCTTGTGCCTATGATTTATTTTTAACACAGATCCAATGTTGAATATCTTTTTCATGGACATGATTCTTCCATTTTATATATTTCATGTATCCACACTATACTTGATTTGGAATCCATGTTTTTTCACACCTGAGCATGGGTATGCCCACCTTGAGGTAGAGAGTGATTTTATAACTTGGTTTTTGTTACATGTACCTTTTCGATCCATAGTCTATGGGATTTCTTGGTTCCACTTGGAAACTTCCTCCATATTAAAATAATGTATTTCAACCATCAACTTCCCTTATAACCACACACATCAAGGGACATTTGTTATAGAATTATTTACAACCTTTATTCATTTAATGCACATGTAGCCTTAATATCGATCATTTTCATTATTTCCCTTATGAAAACTCTTAAAGATCAATATTTTCTACCCATAGACTCTTTCCCTTAAGGAAATATGGATATGTGTTCTCTTTATCTTAAGAAAAGGCATGCATTCCTTGGAAAATGTGTAAAAAATATTTATTACTCATCAATTGTGTGACCATCATTGGGAATTACGTGTCTTACATAGTTATTGAACCAATTCCCATGGCCAAGTCCCTAAACTTACTCTCAAAAGTATAAATTGGGTTAATTTGTTAGCAAAAGGAAATAACCTTGAGAGCACCCTTATGATGGAGCAATGTTTTGTGAAATACGCATATATTTTTTATGATATTCTCTTCTATCAGAAACACTCATTTCTAAAATAATGATTTATTTTCCTAGATTTGAAACCTATGCCTAAAGTGGTATTCTCACCTATTGATAAGAAATGAGTTTGAGGAGGATAAATGGTACTAAGTGACTAGGCTATAGGAACCTTGATTTCGGTTATGAGAGGTGCTAACAAGAACATCATCATGTATAGTTTAACTTATTGTTTTCATGATGAATAATATGGATATCTATTTCTTTCACACCCCCTCCCCGGCCTTAATATGGTTGCTAATACTTTTGTTTTCTTTTGAATATATGTTTGATGGTGAAATTAGTTTCTTTGATTAAAATTGATTAATTTGAGTAATTTCATATTTGTTATTATTGTAACCATAATATTTGACCATGGTTGTTCTTCTTGTGTGCATATCACATAACTATTTTTGAACTGCATTGGAATTTGCATATAAACGAAGGATTAATGACAACCACTTGGGTACATGTGTTTCCTACCCTTCATATATTAGTAATTTATTTGAATATGGCTCATTAATTTTGTAAAGTACATGACTACCTTCTACCTTTATCTATGATAGTTTGGCACTAGCTATTTGGGAAATTTTCTCCCAAAATATATGCATAAAAGAGTAATGTAACTTCCTAACTTCCTTGAGATGAAGTGTAGAAATTGCAACTATGATACCATTAGAAAAAGAGACTTGATGCAAAGAAGAAGCACATGAGGTATATATTGCTACTAAGATAATTCTAACAAGTATGCACAAGGAAAATAGGGAGAAGAATTAAGAGATTGAATACAAGAGAAGTGATCCAATGAATAATTGATTATTGAATCAATGACTTGAGTGATTAACCAAATAATTGATTGATTATTACAATAGTAATACATCCTATTAAGGGAAAATTGAGTTGGTGGAAGAAAACTCATGCTAGATCATAAATAAGACTTACCAAATATGATAAACCCCCATAGGTGGCTAAAGCACTTTCCAAATCAGTCAAGGACCTCACGAATTGGATAAAGCATGAGTGAGTTTTCATGAGTGATGGAAAAACCTACTAATCCTAGAATATGGAGAGAAAATAATAGATGATGGGATAGAAACAAAAGATATCAATTTCATAGTTGACTAGCTTTACCTTATCCACATAAAAGTTGGAATACAACAGAATAAAGACAGAATTTACAGGAAGGCGCAATTACTAATTCGTGCAATCAATAAAGTGGAGAGTATAAAACCAGAATCAGGATAAAAGCACTCCCAAGGTATATATGGCAAGTGTTGACCATGTGGTGCAAGTGGATGCCAACTATCTAGGCTAGTAGGTAGGAATTTAATAAAAAATGATTAAATATTTTTATCCTAAGTATTAAGTGGGTTTATTATATTCCCACACCCCCCTTTAAGTTTGAATTTATGATGTTTATGTCTGAAATAATAATATGCATATGTATGCATATAGGTGTATATAGGGCCCAACAACAATGCTATGGTCACCCTTTACAATTATTCATGTCCAGAAAAGATGAGGAAAGAGGCAAAACAACATGAGAAAAATCCTTCCTCAAGAAAGGACAAGGCACAAAATTTGAAATATGTATTTAGTATGTATTTATATTCACTTTAATGAGATGAATGAACTACTTCTACTGAAATACTTTGATGAAGAAATCATGAACTCCATGATCATGTGCTAGAGTGTAGAATATGCAAGAAAGAAGATGAGAGACTCCTTGTATATCATCATCTAATGAAGTAGGAGCATTATATGAATGCTTCTTTCTGTTGGCATACTCTAATTTGAAAACACAAACTGAAATGGAAAACATATATGTTCATACTCCTTCCCAAAGAGTACAAAAATGAAGACAATCATTAACACAATCAGTGAATCCTTGTATAGCTGCAAAATTGTGATGTGGATCACATATCATTCTTCCAATATGATGTAGCACCTTTCCAGATCTGATATGAGGCTGAAAATACTCTTATATATCATAAATTTTATCATATGGAAAAGAAAATAACAAAGGTTTAGTGTCTCCATGAGGATATGAGGATAGACTAGGAAAAGTATTAGCAACTGGGGAAAACTGATGAGTGTAAAAATATGAACCATAAGTGTTTAGAACAGACCCACTGATGGACTTGAGATTTGAACCATAAGTGTTTAGAACAGATCCAAACATGTGTAAGATAATTCCAATGATGAATAATATCATATATATCTAACCAGTGAAAAATAGGCAAGACTTGAAACAATTTGATATAGGTAACACTACATAAGAAACCAATGAGGAATCAACTAGTGAACTTGGGGTTTATATAGTATTAGGAGTATTCAGACGTATGGTATATGGTATGTATGGTGTCATGAAATGCATATCATCCTGTAAAATGATTCTAAATCACAATTATAACCATTTGAATGAAGTGAGGAAGAGCTGCTTAAAGACAAGTCATGATCTAGTGAAAAATCATAATCATTGGGAGATGAATCTATGAGACTGATAGGTGGATTATCAAAGAAAGAAACTGATATTTCTAATTCTGATATATTAGTAGGTAAATATATATCATATATGTGAGGAAATTATTTAAATATGGAATTCAATTCACATTTTATATCACCTTGGAACTATGCACTATGACAGTGTTCTGAAGAATCAACAAGCTTCTCTAGCTTATCTGTAATTTCGATGTTGTGCTTCTCAAGAAGATGAGACATGATTTCCACATTATTCTTGAAACGTTTCTCAGGGTGAAATCCCTTGCTGAAATAAGAACACTTGGATGTAATTCATTTCTTCTTTACTTTCTTCATTGAACCTTCATATGTAGGCTTCGAACTTTCATCTTCAATATAAAGCTTCTTCTCTTTCACAATTTGCTTCTCTTTGAACTTGGTATTCTTGCTTCCTTAAAATATGAGATCATGATCCTTTCCCTTGGAAGATCTAAGAGCACCCATCTGGATCAATTTTTCTTTATCCTTTGTTAGTGAATCAAAGAATGTACTCAAAGAAGGCATTTTCCAATTAGAAATAACAAGCCTAATAACATGAAAAGTAGACACAAAAACTGAGTATTTAGGACCCAATTTTGAAAGAATGGAAATTATCAATTGATCTTCATTTTTTTCAATCCCACATTGATTGATAAATAGAACAAGTGAATTTAATTTGGTGAACAAACCATCAATAGAATCGAAACTTCTTGGACTCAATAAGAAAAACTCATTCTCCAACTAATGTGCTCTTATCTCATCTTGAACTCCAAAGAGAAACTCAAGTTTTATCCATACTTGGTTTGGAGTGGTCAAACCATCTAGATGAAAGAGTAGATCAAGGAAAATAGAGAGTCAAAGCAATCCATATTCTTCATCCAACCTATTATTCCACTTATCTTTCTCGACCACCGAATTTGGTTCATTTTCTAAATCCATAGAAACTCTATAGAGTCTGTTACTGTGCAATAGAATGCCAATTTTGGCTTTCCATTCATGATAGTTGAAGGGAGTCAAGATCATAGTTGAAGAAGGATCCATATTGAGATGTTGATGTGCTCAATAATATACTCTCTGCAACCTACACAAATAAAATTAAGAGAAAATATTGTAAGCTTAAATCAAGATCTTCTTCAGAGAGGGATAGGAGATTGGATGCGCTCTGACGGAGAGAACAAATAGCTCCTCAACTCTGTTGAACATGAAAAAACCTTGCACTCTTATACCATTTGGAAATTACGACTTTGATACCATTAGAAAAATATCCTTGATGAAAATAAGAATCATAGGAGGTAGATATTGCTACTAAGATAATTCTCACAAGTATGTACAAGGAAAATAGAGAGAAGAAGAAAGAGATTGAATACAAGAGAAGTGATCCAATGAATAATTGATTATTGAATCAATGACTTGCTAGATTAACCAAATACTTGATTGACTATTACAATAGAAATACATCCTTATAAAGGAAAATTGAGTTGGTGGAAGACAACTCATGTTAGCTCATACATCAGACTTACCAAATATAATAAACCCCCATAGGTGGCTAAAGCACTTTCCAAATTAGTCAAGGACCTCACTAATTGGCTAAAGCATGCATGATTTTTCATGAGTGATAGAAAAACATGCTAATCCTATAATATGGAGAAAAAATAATGGAGGATGGGTTGGCAACAAAAGATAGCAGTTTCCTAATTGACTAGATTTACCTTATCCACATAAAAGCTGGAATAAAGCATAATAACGACAGCATATGCAGGAAGTCGCAGTTACTAATTCTAGAATTCAATAAAGTGGATAGGATCAAAATAGAATCAAGATAAAAGCACTCTTGGGGTATATATGGCAAGTGTTGACCATGTGGTGCAAGTGGATGCCAACTATCTAGGCTAATAGATAGGAATTTAATAAAAAATGATTAAATATTTTTATCCAAAGTATTAAGTGGGTTTATTATATTCCCACATGAGGAAATTAAACTAAGTAATGAAATTTGTAGAGCTTCATGGTAAAGGATAAAATTATGGAAGCATGGATGGTGGAAGAAATCTACCAGGAGGAAGTGAGATTACGTATAATGAGATGGGTGAGAACACATATAATGAGATGGGTGAGCCATCTTTGTCACAAATATATTTGAACCACATTTGAATTAAGAACTGCAAAAAATTATCCAAGGAAAAGAGAAGACAATTTCATAATTGAGCAAATATTAAAGACAAATGGAGGTAAGGAAGGACATGAGATGTCATCTAATGTATGTTCAAGGTGCTAGAAGATAATTCATTAAACATATGATCCCTTCAATAAATGAAAGTAATGGAATATGATGAAGTTGAAAAATGTTGAATGCATTCCAAGAACACAAATGTATAGTAAGTCGAGCAAAACATAAGTCATCACAATTCCTTCTTCATGGGATGTGAAAATAAGGCATATGAAGTGGGGTAAGTGTTTTTATTAGGTATTCGTCAGAATGAGAATGGGATTTTAAGTGTTAAATTTTTGAACCATTGATCTACGGGAAAATGAGAGAAATTGAGAAGGGAAATTATACAGTGGAATAATCAAAGAAAATGTATGCTGAACAGTAAATTCATGCCACAAATTTTAGATGAAACGAACAAGAATTGATAATTTTATCACAACATTATTCTTCTTCATTAATCAGTAATACAATGGTGTTACAATAAGTAGAATTCGAATCATGTGGATAGGATTCGAATCTACCAACTAAACCTAACTGAGTAGCTAACTCAGTGTGTCTAAATCACTATTGGAACTCACTAGTCTAACTCTAGATGTCTAAATCAGTTTACAATCAGTTAACTGATGGGGTAGGTGGGAAAAAGGTGCCACTCTCCCTTAAATCATGCAAAACTGTCACTAGGATAAATGAAAGTGATCTAGATGATTGTAATTAGAGGTTAACTCATCATAATTGCTTACCAACCATGACCAACTGATGGAGGTTGTTGGTGGCACTTAGAGTGGGATCCTATAATGTAGGGATTGGTCTCAGAGGCACATTAACTCATGCATGCACATGCAGTAAGTGGAACATAACCTCTATATGTGTTCCCCACACTCTAGTACAATAATAATTACCCCCTAAGTCAGGAAAATAGACCAAATAAACTATATTGGACAAAGGAGGATTAATTAATCCTAACACCCCCCTTAATATTAACTTTGGATAACCTGGGCCCTAGAAACTAGGCCAAAAGTCACCCCTACAATCTAAATGACAAAATAAATTACTTAATAAAATAAGGAAAATGGGGAAAACCTCATGGGAACACCGCCCCCCCTCAAAATAAGCAAGTAAAATTAGGAAAACAAGCTATACTTAAGAGAAAAAATTTCTCTTTGGGTAAAAACTTGCAAAATTTTTATTGCAATCTACAGCACCGTGCAACAATAATGAAGTATCTTGGTTCTTCTGTGCATTAGCATCCTGAAACTGTGCATGTGAACCTCTCAATTTTCTTCTGATCTGATGAACATTGCTTGTGTTTCTTCTTTCTGGAGGAGGAATGGAATGATCAATTTTGTTCTTCAGTGGGCCAAATTGTTGACCATTCGCTATCATCAAGTAGTATTTTCTTGGAATTTTGTTGCACCACACTATATATAGTGAATATGTGTGAGAGATTTCAAGATGCTCATTCTGATAGTGGGACTGTATTATTCTTCTATCATCTGGATTTCCAACACCATTCCCAACTGCTTCAATGAGATTTTGGTCCCATTTACGCTTAGGCCACTGATTTGGAATGGGAGTTGGATTTGGATCTAGATTCTCATGAGGTACAACCTCAATATCAAGATCATGATGATATTGTTCCTCATCTCCTGAATCTGAAACATGATACAAAATATCAACATCAAATGGAAATGGAAGAGTGTTTACACCTCCTTGTGCTTCGAATTGTGGTGGATCAAGCATCTAATCTTCTTCAAACTAAACATTGTGCTCTATGAAGCACTTCCTAGTTGCAAGTTCCATCAATTTATATGCTTTTGAATCCTCGGCATATCCCAATAGCATGCATTCGCTACTCTGGGATTGGAAGACCTTTATCTTGTCCATAGGAATTTTGTCACAAGAGGAACCAAAAACTCTCAAGTGTGAGGTATCAGGCTTATGCCACAATAGTTCTTTGAAAGGAGTGGCCTCAATCACTGATTTGTGAGGCACTCTATTATGAATGTATGAAGCACGGTTTACAGCTTCAAACCAAAGAGAAAGAGGAATATTATTTTCTTGGAGAAGACAAGTTTTCATCTCCTTCAATGATCTATTTTTCCTCTCATCCACACCATTCTTTTGTGGTGTGTATGGAACTGAGTGTTCCATTCGAATCCCCTCTAATTCACAGAGCTGCTGAAAATATACTTTAATGTGTTCACCTCCATTATATAATCTAATGGCTTGATCTTGTTTCCAAAGCTATTTTAAACCAAGGATTTAAAAACTTTGAAAGTTTTGAATACCTCTGATTTCTGCTTCATAAAATAAACCCAGAAAAACCTTGAATAATCATCAATAAAATTAAGAAAATACCTGGATCCATTGATTGATGTTGTAGGAATTGCTCCTGAGACATCTTTGTGTATCAGATAAAGTGTAGAGGCATCTCTAGTTTCCTTCCCAACTTCATATCTCTTCTCTGGATGCTTACCTACCAAGCAACCAAACATACTCCATCTAATGTTTGGATGAGTGGAAATCCCTCAACCATTTTTTCATTGTAAAGTTGCTGGAGATATTTGAAATTGAGATGCCCAAATCTCTCATGCCACAAATTTATTTTGTTATTGGCATGAGTTAATAGAGTTGTTAGATGTGAAGCAGGCAGGAAATGGGAGAACTCTTATGCCTTGGAGGCATGATTAGCAAAGTCTTTCGCTATGAGATTTCCAGTAGATGATTCAGCGATTTCTACTGTGTCAAAATCGAATGTAACTCTCTTGGGAGAGCCTATATGAATCATCTGATAAACATACAACATATTTGTTGCAAGAGAGGTCACATAGAGAACATTCTTGAACTCACCATGATGGATTTTAATAGAACCTCTCCCAACAGTTGGGATTTTAGAGTCATCTCCCATATGAATTCTAGCTCCTCTTGAGAGATTTAGAGTGGTGAAGGATTCCCTATAGGAAACCATGTGGTTGCATGCTCCAAAATCTATCAAGTAAGCCTTCGACTGAGTGAAGTGTGCCTTCAAGGCATGGCGCCTCTCATGATCTTATTTTGGTTGTCCAACATCAGACTTATTTTCTCCTTGTGGAAGGGAAATATTGTCCTGTTCAAGGAGTGTTGACAACTGGTCGATGATTTTCTTCATGCTCTAGATCTCTGAATGAAATCCTCTCATACAGTAGGGACATATAGTCTTCTTGAATTTATTCTTTTTCTTGGAACTCGAGGCTCCATTGAAATATCTTTGATTATCCTTTATCTTCAGATCAATTTTTTTGGGATCCTTCCCTTTGTGCTTCCCTCTTGCTTATGCATTGTTTGAGTCTTTCACTAAGATTTCTTGATTCTTGGAGGTCTGAATCACTCCCATTTGAACCAATTTATATTTCTCTTGTATTAAGGACTCAACAAAAGAATCTAGAGAAGGAATCTTCTAATTAGGGATGGAAGCTCTTCCGAAATGGAATGTAGTGACAAAGACTGAGTACTCTAATCTAATATTGCTCAGAACTGATAGCACGAGATGCTCATCTTTCCTCTTTAAGCCATATTTTTTACACGACAGTACTAGTGACTTGTATTTTGTAAATAATTGTTGAATAGATTTGAAATTGCTGGGATGTAGAGAAATGAGATCATTCTCCAAAATATTCCCCCGAAGATCATCTTGTTTTCCAAACAAAGATTCAAGCTTATCCCAAACTTCCTTCGGAGTCCTTATTCCCTCAAGGTTGAACAAAATATCCCAAGAGATATGAGTGCACATGAAGCCGAAGGCCTCATCAATCTGATTCAAAAATTTGTTCTTCTCAACATACTATTGGGGATCAGTTTCTCTTCCCATTTTCATCCTAAATAGACCAATCTTGCATAAGGATACCTGCATATCTGCCCTCCAATCAATGTAGTTCAAGGGTGTAAGGATTCTGGGTATGAGAGCTGAAGAATCCATCTTTATGTATGTTAGTCATTCAACTCCTCAAGAAGCTACGTAGGTATCTGCAAAGAACACTGCAAAACCAATTCAATTCGTAATCATATGTCAGTTCAAGACTTTCCACCTTGACATGTACACTTTCTTAGAGTCTGTCACACCTGGATATACTTCTATAGACAAAATCCAGAGGGAGAAATGCTATGATTCTAGGATTTATATGGAAACTTAGTTGCTTCTGGTGTACAATGGATATCGGACAAGACTTTTTCGATCCTGAACAAGGCTCTAATACCATGTTAAATTTGTGAACCATTGATATATAGGAAAATGAGAGAAATTGAGAAGGAAAATTATGCAGTGGAATAATCGAAGAAAATGTACACTTAATAGTAAATTCATGCAACTAATTCTGGATAAAACAAACAAGAATTGATCATTTAATCATAACATTAATCCTATTCATTAATCAGTAATACAGTGGTGTTACAATAAGTATGATTCGAATCATGTGGATAAGATTCAAATCTACCAACTAAACCTAATTGATTAGCTAACTCGGTGTGTCTAAATCATTGTTGGAACTCATTAGTCTAACTCCATATGTCTAAACCAGTCTACAATCAACTAACTGATGGGGTAGGTGGGAAAAACATTCCACTCTCCCTTAAATCATGCAAAAATGGCGCTAGGCTAACTGAAAGTGATCTAACTAATTGTAACTAGAGGTTAACTCAGCATAACTGCTTGCCAACCATGACCAACTGATGGAGGATTCTAGTGGCACTTAGAGTGGGCTCCTATAATGTAGGGATTGGTCTCAGAGGCACATTAACTCATGTTGCACATGAAATAAGTGGAATATAACCTCTATATGTGTTCCCCACACTCTAGTACAATAATAATTACCCACTAATTTAGGAAAATAGACCAACTATATTATATTGGACAAACAAGGATTAATTAATCCTAACATTAAGAAGTAAACAAGAAGTTTGAATGGAATTAATTGTAGCATTATGAAGTGTTGGAAAGTCAGGTAAAGTTAAGTCGAACGTGATTTATTGGGAAAAGAAGAATCTAAGGAAGTTTGAATATCAATAAGGGATAGAAATAAAAGAATGGGAAAAGTGGATATGGTTGAAGGGCCTAGGGTCAAGCAAATAGAACAACAATTCCTAGAGATAAATAGAAGGAAAAGGAAACTCAAAACAATGAGCATGGATTGTTTACATAGTTATATGGGTTTGAGGGAAACTTAGCTCAAAAAGGAACTTGGATAAATTTCAAAGGAAGCTACAAGATGCTAAGAAGATTGTTTCAGTAGCAGTTGGAAAATAGGGATAGCATGACATAATTAATAAAGAGGGGGGATCCTAAGCTTAACCTTATTTTTTTATAGAATATATTTGTATATTTTAGAAAATAGCATGAAATATAATGCTTATACATGTTGTGAATTGATACTTGTGGGAAAAGAAAAGAAAAAAGAATCTAATAGGCCATTGGTTATTTATTGGTTTCTTGGCTAAATATCTGGTATAGCAGTTGTTATGGATTTGGTGTAGTTTTTGTTTTCCACCCATGGTGGCTACAAATCTATTGTAGTTGTGGCTACAGATACACCCAATGATCCGTGAAGAAAGGACATGCAAAAAAAATTATGATGTGAAATTCCATACTATGCAAAGGATTTAAAAGGAATAATCCCTTAACTCTTCTCTTTATTTTAATTATATTTCTTAAAAATAAGAAAGTTTTTATATTTCTGCATGTGAATGTTGAGTACGAAAGAGAGTGGAATATTTGAAATGAATATGCAATAGTGAGCATATGGAGTGATAGTTCATAGTACATATAGATATGTTTGAGAGCATCTTGTTGTTACATATGCCTTAAGTAGGGAATTATGATTAAATATGAATGATATGCTTGTGTAACCAAGATTGGTGATGGCATGGTTGGACATGTTGATGATAATGTTGTATATCATATTTAGCTTTGTAAATAAATGTTAAGGAAAATAAAGTTTTGATCAAGGGTTGGTGAAATGATTATGTAAGCCTCCATAAGACACCAATTGACCAGGTAACATTAGAGATGTTTATGGAATCCATGCATGTATGGAATTATTTATTATTATATTGCATAAGTGTTGAAGAGAATAAGGTAATAATTCCTTTAGTATGAATTTGTTATCATAAATTGACCTATGTTTTTTCTATGTGAATGATACCTAGGTGAGTTATTGTAAAGGTATAGAGCCTTGGACATACAAGATTTCTAGAATCTATTATTATATGCATATGAAATAGAATGTCATATCAAGTTGTGCTCGTTATGGGACAATACTCAAGGAAATTCAAGACTTGTGATACTATTATGGAAGATAATGCCACGTGAGCTAGTCATGTGAGAGAACATTGTCATTTTGGATATGGAAAGGCTATAACACTACATAAGTGTACAATGGTCTTCCATTAGAGGAAATTTGGGGTCTAAAATGGGCCTTATAAGAAAACACGCCAACAATAAGTTCTTATGAGTTGGAATTCAAGAACCAATAGAATTCCAATAAAATGAGTCAACCATAATGATTGAATTGACATATTTGTCATAAAAAAAACTACTTTTTTGTTGGTATTTTCGACATATCTCCCTGTGTTTATACTCAAATTTTGATCGGGAGAGCTCGTTGGATGATGAATTTGATTCTGCATCCAATGAGTACCCACACTGCATACTTTTGATGGACCCCGCTACCCCAAAAACAAGAAATACTTGAAAAAAATGTGATGATGATGTCATCATCATATTTTTTCAGGTATTTCTTGTTTTTGGGCTAGAAGGTCCGTCAAAAGTATGCAGTGTGGATACTCGTTGGATGCAGAATCAAATTCCACATCCAACGAACTCTCCCGATTGAAATTTGAGTAAAAACACAGGAAGATATGTCGAAAATATGAACACAAAAATTAGTTTTTTTCTTTTTTCCTCCAAAATTAATAAATATTATTTTATTATTTTAACGGTTATTTTATTATTTAATGCTACTTTTGTGAGTGTCCTAAATTGTAACCTTCTTGCAAACACTAAAGAAAAATGAGAGGGTGTAAACTAGTTCTTTTGTTAGAATTGAAGAAAAAGACTCCTAACGATTGAACAAGATTTAGGATGATGGTTAGATGATGTGGTGAGGCATTGGCTAAACATTATAGGTCATAATAATGAAATGCATGACATGAGAATGTGGTATTTGGTGTATTACATGTACATAACAAAAGATTAAAAAAATAATTAACATAATAATAATAATAGTAATTAATTATCGTGATAATAATAATAATAATAAAACATAGTTGAAAGGGGAGGGAGGTACCTGCAAAAACAAACAAACAACAACTACTCTTACTAATAATAATGATAAAATATAGTTGGTAGTGTGCAAGTTGTGAATATGCAAACATATATGTTTGATTGCATGGATTGAATGTATGCTTGTGCTTTAATACGTTAGCAGTTAAAGTGATTGAATTATTCGTATAAATATAATCCTAAGATCATAACCAGAGTTGTTATGGATGTGGAATTGAAATAAATGTTTGCATGTGTAATCATGTTTTGTGTGAGTACATTAAATATTTTTAGGAGAACAAATTTACGAAAATGGATTTTGGGTATGGAAGCAAAATTAATCCATAAATATGAATATGATAAGGAACATTGTCGACATAAGTGAAATCTATATATATTTGAAACTTCTTATATTCTTTAGAATCTTATTTATTTAATAATAATTTCAAAAGTTGGTTGGATGATAGAAAGGAAAAAGTTGGTTGGATGATAGAAAGGTGACAGAGAAACAATATTTGTATATTTATGTATATAACATAGGTAGAATATTTGTATATTTATGTATATAACATAGGTAGATGGTGAATCTTACTACTATGAGAAAATGATGACTATTGTAAGTTGGAGAGCCTAGGAATAAGACCATTGCGATAACATTGGAACTCTATGTTGGTGCTCTTGTTGCATGTGAAATCATTGGAAATATGCATTTCCCAAGAGTATGACTAAGCTTGGAAAGGAAAGTTGTTGCAAGGAACATGCAACTTAAGGGTGTGTCATAAAAGACAGTTAGCTAAATAATATTTGTATATTTATGTCTATGGCATAGGTGAATCATTGAATCTATCTATTATGAGAAAATGATGAATATTGTAAGTTGGAAAAGCTAAGAAGAAGACCATTGCAATGACATTGGAACTCTATGTTGGTTCTCTTACTGCTGGTGAAATCCTTGGAAATATGGATTTCCCAAGGGATTGTTTAGTAGAGAAGGGTATAATTGATGCTGGAAGGAAAATTGGTTTCAAGGAACATGCAACTTGAGGGTGTGTTACAAAATATAGTGAGCTAAATTTTCACCAATGTTAGATATATGAAACAAAAGAATATACATGCAAATAAGTATTGGGCTACTCACCTACCTTATTTTGTGTTATGAATACATACGCTTCAATTATGAGATTAAAAAAATTGTGTGAATGGAACAATGGATATATAAGATGGTCATAACTTGCATATTTATCTTAATGATTGATATATATACACACTAATATGCTAAGACTTGGGAGGTCATCTGTAGTAGTGAAAAATAAATTCAAATGAATTTTGTCTAATATAGCCAACAGCTATGCAAGTTTTCAAGTAAAACAAAGGCATTGCAAGTGTAGTTAATGAATGCAGGCATGAATTTCAGTGGTGAAAAGAAAAAGAGTGTCGATAATCTTGTTATTTCAAAGTTGCAAGTTGGGAGGGAATGTAATATCCTACTTTTGATTTCCTTGATGATTAATGTATATATAATAATGAAATAGTTATAAGTGAAGACATACATCAATTGCAATTATGCATTTGAATTATAATATAAAAATCCTAACAATTACAAATGAAGAAGGACTAAAAGAGATGAGAGGAAAAAGTGGAGGAAGTGAAAGGGGATTCATAAGAGCTAAGGGGGAGTTATTAAATCCTTTTATTCGTAATTTTATTATTGATGTATTTTTTATATTATCCTAAGTTTTGGGATTTGTTGCATGAAGGAGGGATGTGGAGTTATAATAAAGATATACAACTTTTTTTCCATATGATATATATTCTTTTCTTTTTACCATCCAAATATAATTCAAATTATTATTATATTGGGGAATTTTGGGAGAGTTTATCTTATTTTGAGGTTGAGTGTGACCATGGTAATGGAAACCAAATAATATGGAGATAGGATTTGAGTAGTAGAGATTATTGGTCAAGATAAGTTGGAGCATTGTAGGGATTTGGATACCCTGAGGGAATATTTAGAAGAGAAGGGGAATTGTTATTGGTATGGTTACATTTTGAGAGGGAAAAAGTGTTGGCTATTCAAATAACTATAAATGGATCTCTTATATATAAGAGTTTTTCAGGTTATGGAGTGAGTAAGAAGACCTAGATCCAAACCTTCAAACTTCACCCTAATGGATTCTCATCCTTATCTCAAGGGCGACCTCTGTCATAAAAAGACAAAGGTTGACAAAGATACTAAGGCTAGGAGGAATATCTTTTAGTTGCATTCAGTTGGAATATTGTTTTCCCCAAAATTAAGTGTTCCTTTGATGTTTTAGAATTGTGCAAAAAAATTTGATATCCCTATTACAAATTTATTAATGTATTTGTGTTTTGCATTTTACTATGGAGGAATTCATGTATGTATTAACATTGGAACTAAATGTTTAAGTTTGGTGTATCTTTTCTTTTGTTGTTGAAAGTTACAACTAACCCATGAAACTAATCTAGGTATATGTTATGACCTTGTGTATGGACATGCTTTAGAAAACCATGTATACTAAATATTTGACAAAATGACTGTATGTAGAAATGGGTGATATGTTCATTAAAGTTGATGAAGCGGTAAAATCTTATTTAACATTCGTAAATTCTCTAAAATGCCCATAGGTAATATGAATCCCACATGTTGGTAAGTAATAGTAAATATTGATTATAGATAAGATGATAAATAGTTACATAGGTTTGGGCTTTATATAAGCCCGTCATGCACCTTTTCGTAAAAGGGAATGACTGTTGACTTTAGATAGTCTTTTAATTAATAATAAATTAATATTAATATTAATTTATTATTTTATTGTTACATTGTCTTCCTCTTAAGGGAAGCTTTGTCCTCAAAGCTTCATTGATAGCAATGTCTAATTTTGATTGAACTGTCATCTATGGATCCTTTGCGACACTTGATGAGATAAGACGATACGAGTTACGGATTCCCTAGGAGAATTGTCGTATCGTATCTATTGTGGTCCATCCCAGATCTATTTTGATTGGACCTCCAAGATTGTTTTGGGAAATGGGTTGTCTCACTTTTTTCTTAGTATGTTGAACTGTTTGCTTGTCAACATAACTCTTTTGTGAATGCTCATTTTGACCTAGTCACTGATCAAAATGACGACTGTAATTGGGATTTCTGTAAGGCATGTGTGTTCTTTGTTTTTCTTCCTTTTGAATTGCAGCGAGGACTGCCTTCACTTCCTTGACTTGACTTTATTTTTTGGAGAGTCTGGATGCTTCTTTTTTTATTTGCGTTATTTTGTTCCCCATTAGATTTTTTTCTCCAAATCTTCTCGAACATTTCTTCTTGCAACTTTTTGTCCTCTTTTAATTTCTTGATTTGTTTCCCTAGTTCTTGATTAAGATTCTTTAGGCACTAGTTTTCTTCTTGATTTTCTAGAATTCTTCCTTCGAGGTATCCATTGGGTTGTTCCTTCTTGTGACTATGTTTCAATTTTTTAATCTTCGTAATTAATATTTTATTATGATTTCTTAATCAATATATTTCTTCAGTATTACTTGTTAATGTGTTATTGACTTTCGTAATTTCCATCTTGTGCAATTTTTTTTGAGTCATCCTCTTTCTGCTGGAGTTCCTTAATCTGTTGTTGAAGGCGACAATTCTCTGCTTCTTGGTATTTTATTTTTGTTTGAATTTGCGTGATTTTGTCATCTTTGTCCTTGATTATTTTGTTTAATCGTTATATTTCTTCTTTATTCTTGACTGCATCTTTCATAATTTTTTGGTTTTGTAGATTCTGATTGGTATTATTTTTATGCATTAATTCCTCAATTTGAGTAGATAGTATCTCAATACGACTTTTTATATAATGATTCTCCTCCTCTATTAATCCCTTAGAAATATCCAGCTTCATCATGTCAAATACTTTGTGAATTGCTACTTGTAGTTGGGACTACAATTCTGATTTAGACTTCGCCATAATTCCTGACTTCTGGTGTTATTTGACAAGAGTTGGTTTCTGTTTGACTGACTTCTTGTCTTCTTCGATTTTGTCTTGTTTTTCTTTACTGTTGTAATTAATAATTGTATTTAACACAATTATTAAGTAATTATTATTATAATAATAATAAATTTTTTTTATAGGTTGAAATAATTAATTTTCTTCCCCTAAAGACTTCTTGTAGATTGGTGTGGTTGGGAGGAATGATTGTTATTTTTTTGTAGGTTGAAATAATTAATTTTCTTCCCCTAAATACTTATTGTAGATTGGGTGGTTGGGAGGAATGGTTGTTACCTTCCCCACCTAAGTTCAAATCTCACTTTTCTATTTGTTGTTTGGAGAATAAACCCAAACCCACTTATTAAGAAACCACGTGTGCCTCTTTAACATTCGTACATTCTCTAAAATGCTCACAGGTAATCTGAATCCCACATGTTGGTAAGTAATAGTAAATATTGATAATAGATAAGATGATAAATAATTACATAGGTTTGGGCTTTATAAAAAGGCATGACTATTGACTTTAGATAGTTTTTTAATTAATAATAAATTAATATTAATATTAATTTATTATCTTATTGTTACAATTGATGATCTAGAAATTATGGTAGGGTCTCCAAGAATATTTACTTGAGTTGTTAAGAATATTCTTTTTGAAAATAACATTTTGGAACCTTTTTCCTGTCCTAGAGGATGTTTTAGTATTTTAATTATATCCTTTGATAAGTGGGTCAATAATGATTCAGAAGGATTTGTTGATAGTTGAGCCTTGCCATAACTTGTGCTTATTCAATGGAATGTGTTTTTATATCTTTATATGTCATTTTATTGTTTCTACATATCACCTGTAGTATTTGTTATGGATCTATCAATTACTCAATCCAACAATTGTTATAAATCTATTGTAGGTGTTGTTTTGAATTTACAATAGTTACACATCCATGGTTTCATTTACATAGAGTATCCTATAACCTTCGCAATGCATAAAGGTGAATGGTATGATATAGTATGGTATCTAAATATAATTTTAATATATAAAAAGTGATGGGGAGTTGGAGTACCCCACCACCCCTAGAGGCGGTTGGATATGTTACAACTAATTTAATAAATATCATATTACTATACAATTTTTTAATATATATTCTTTTATATATAAATGAACACATCATAAAATATAAGCCTACCATATTCACTATTTACAATGCATTTCACATATTTACAACATATCATTATTATAACTAATCCTACATGACTTGATTCGTGTAATATAAACCACTTCACAAAATAATATATGATTTATTATATATTATATTTTATGGCCCAAAATCATGGTATTATACTTATAAACTTATTTACCTAAATAAATAGGTAAGTTGATTTTATATTTATGTAAATAAATAGGTAGGTTGATTTTATTAAATTGTTCATGACTAAAGAGTGATATGTAATAACAAAAATTTTACATTATATACATTGATATTAAAAAAAATTAAAAAAATACAACAATTAAAGTTAAAAGTATAATGACAAGATCCACATCATGCATTTGGACATGTCCTATTAATTTTACTTTTACAATTTTGAAATGTTTAAAGTATTGTGAGGGTTTGAACTTGATTTTGATATTATTTTTTTATGGTCAAGCTATTAACAAGATTCACATTTGGAGATGTCTTATTATTGAAATGGTCAATTTTACTTTTACAATAATTAAAAATGTTTTAAAGTATAATGTTTTAAAGTATTGTGAGGATTTGAAGTTGATTTTGATATTATTTTTATAATCAGGTTTTAAATGATTTTGATGTTATTTTTTTATTAATAATAATAAAAATTAAAAAAAGTTTACTTACAATGATTGTTTAAACTTTAGACTTTTAAGAAAAAGTGAGTATTCGAGTTGCCTTACTTAAAAAAATAGTTAATTTGAGAATTGTAGTCATTTCAAAAATCTACTTTAAAATACATTTTCCCCTTAATAGTTCTTTTATGAAAACGAATTCTAATGGGTGTTATGGATATGGTGGTAAAAGTAAGCCATAATGTTGAGAGGGAATATTTCCTACATAATTGAAATCTATATATACATGGAACTTCTTATATTGTTTAAGATCTTATTTCTATAATAATTATTTCAAATTTGGTTAAAATATAGAAAGAGTTTTTATAATAATTATTTCAAATTTGGTTGAAATATAGAAAGATGACTCGTAACATTTGTATATTTATGTCTATGACATATGTGGATGGTGATCCATCTTAATATGAGAAAGTGATGACTATTGTAAGATGGAAAGTTTATGAATAAGACCATTGTTATTGGGCCTCTATGTTAGTCCTTTTATTATATATGAAATTTTTGGCAAAATGGATCTCAAGGGATTTTTCTAGTAGAGAAGGGAATGCCTAAGCTGAAGCGAAAGTTGTTGCAAAGAAAAAGCAACTTGAAGATGTGTCAAGAAAGGAATATGCATACAAATAATTATTGGCCTACCAACATATATTAATTAGTGTTAAATGAATGCATATGATTCAACTACGAAATTAAAATTTTCATGTGAATGGGATAGTGGATATATAAGATTGTCATAACCTGCTTATTTCTTTTTATGATTGATATAGGTACACATTAATATGCTAAGATCTAGGAGGTTATCAATAGAGTGGAAAGAAAATGAAAATGCATTGTACCCAAGATAGCCAACAACTATGCAAGTTTGCAAGGAAGATAATGTCATTGAAAGTGTAGTTGAAGAATGAAGGCATGGATTTCATTGGTGAAAAGAACAAGAACATTGAGAATCGTGTTATTTCAAGGTTACAGGTCGTTGGGGGTGGGGGGTAATGTAATACCTTGCTTATGATATCCTATACTATGAATGTATATATAACGTTGAGATGGATGTAAGACAAAACATGTGTGAGAGTCTAATTATGCATTTGAGTTATAATATAAAAATTCGGACAACTACACAGTGAAGAAGGACTAGAACTAGATGAGAGGAATATGTTTCCACAAGTGGGAGAAGTGAAAGAGAGACTCATAAGAGGCTTAAGGGCCAAAGGGGAAAGTATTAGAACCTTTTATTAGTGAATTTTATTATTGATTTATTTTTTATATTATCCTAAATTTTGGGATTAGTTATATGAAGGAGGGACGTGGAGTTATGATAAAGATACATGGCCTTTTCTTTCCATGTGAATATATTATGTGCTTTTTACATTTCAAAAATAATTCATTTTCTTATCCTATTGGGAAATTTAAGGAGAATTTATCATGGTTTGAGGTTGAGTGTGATTAATGTGGTAATGGAAACTAAAAAGATAGAGAGAGTATTATTCTCTTAAGAATCGAAGTTGTATCTTCATGCAGCCTCATGTAGTTAATATTCATAGTGGAAATGATCATAGAGTTGTTGTGAGATAAAGGTGTGAAGTATTACAACCACATACTTTTTATGAATCCTTTAGGGAATTTGGTTCATGGATGAGGTAGAAGGAAATAATTCATGTAGTTGAAAATTCCTAGATTTGAGTAGTAGAGATTATTGGTGAACCTTCGTTGGAGATTTGTAAGGATTGGGAGACCCTGAAGGACTATTTAATAGGGAAGAGGATCTTGTATTGGTACATGGTTACATGTGAGAGGGGAAGTGTGCTATTTTATTCAAATAACTATAGAGGGATTTCTTATATATGAGAGCTTTTCAAGTTATGGTATAAGTAAAAAGACTTAGAGCCAAACCTTGGGACTTCACCTTTATGGATTGATAGCCTCGCTTAGTAGTGGTATTTGTCATAAAAGTGTGACAAAGAGCCTAATTCTAGGAGAAATTTCCTTCAATTGCATCCAAGTAGAAGATCATTTATCCTATAAAGATAAGTGCTCCTCCATTGTATTATAGTTGTGCAAAAAAATTTGATGTCCCTATTATGAAAAATTATTAATGTATTTATCTTCTGCATTTTATGGAAGAATGCATGTATATGTATTAAGATTAGAACTAAATGTTTAAAGTTGTTATAGCTTGGATTTTGTTGTTGAATGTTACAAACAACCCATGAAACATATTTAGGTATATAATATTACCTTGTTTATAGACATGCATTGGAAAATCATGTATACTAAATATGTGACAAAATGATTGTAGGGAGAAATGGGTGATTTGTTCATTAATATGATTATCTATAAATTATTGTCTCCAATAATATTTACTTCACTTTTTAAGAATAAGAATATTCTCTTTTAAAACGACATTTTAGATTTTTTTTCTTTTGTCCTAGCGGATTTTTTAGCATTTTAATTAGATCCTTTGATATGTGGGTCCTTAATTTTTTTATCATTCTAATTAGATCCTTTGATATGTGAGTCCTCAAATTATCTAGAAAGACTTGTTGATGGTTAAGCATTTCCTTCACATGTCCTTATTCAATAATTTATGTTTGAAAATATTTTGAGGTCTTTATAAGCTGATTTATTGTTGCTACATATCTCATGTAGTAGTTGTTATGGATTTATCAATTGTTATGGATCACTTGCAGCAGTTTCTATGGATACAATAAATGTTATAGATCTATTGTAAATGTTCTTTTGAATTTACAACGGTTAAAAATCCACAATTTCATTCACATAGAGTACATGTTTTTCAAGTACCATGTAGCCTTAGCACTACACATAAGTGATTAGGTATTCTATAGTACAATATCATAGTAGAATTTTTGCGTCGAAAGGCGCTCTATAGCTTTGTATAGGGCAGATCTTGTAACGTTATGTAACGTTCCTCTTGTAAATGTTGGCTATTAAAAAATAAAATTTTAATTATTCTCCAAAATAAATGTCGGCCACAAAACCAACCTAATATGGGGGAGATGTTGTAATGTTCCAACTTAACAAAATAATAAAAATAAAAAATTTAATTATCGGCCAAAACAATTGTCAATCAGAAAAACAACACAATATGGGGGAGATGTTGTAATGTTCCTACTTAACAAAATAATAAAAAATTGAATTATCCGCAAAACAAATGTTGGTTGTGCACATGGTTGTAAAACCATGTGCAAGGACTCCTAAACAACCCATGGTTTTTATTGTACATAGTTTAGCAGGGCCTTGCAAATGGTTTTAAAACCATGTTCAAGGCCTCATAAACAACCCATGGTTTTATTGCACATGGTTTAGGAGGTCATTGCAAATGGTTTTAAGACCATGTGCAAGGCCTCCTAAACAATGTATGGGGGAGATGTTGAAATGTTTTTTCCTAACAAAATAAAAAATAATATAAAATATTATATGTCAGCCATAAATAGTATTAAATATTAATAATAAAAATATTATCTGTCGACCTTAAATAAAAAGATGTGTCTTTTGGTTTGAATCACACCAAAGATGATAGTTGAGTGCAATACTTAAGAAGAGGTTTGCACCTCCAAAGAATTGATCCCTCTCGACACTTGATAGATGATGCAAGGCCTCTTTCCCCTTGCATGAAGATCCTTCAACTCTACCAAATCATCAGTTAGAATTTTATTTGCATAGAAAAACCTGGTCAAAATGCTTTTTCATCGTCCATACGTTTCCCCCCTGAAACCACATACCTTTGAAGTTCCCAAAGATCCCCAACTGCGAATTCATGAGAACTCTGAGTATTATCTCCATGGTTGTTCTTTCTCCAGCGATCGTTAAATTCACGCAAATTAAAAAATGAAACCCTGATTTTTTTTCATTCTCCAAGCATTTTTCCCTTGAAACCAAGTGCCTTTTAGGGTCTCATCCATCCTCAATGGCCGTGAATTTAAGATCACTTCCAGCCTTTTCCTCGCCAATTCACTCGGTTCCCAAGATGGTAGAACGCTCTGGGGACTCGTCCTATCCACCACTTCCTATCAAGCGATCTCCACCATTCAATTTTGTCGACTGCATCAATATTATCTCAGTCTTACACTAGTTCTTAATCCTTCATCAACATGATTCAGTCTCTACAATCTTGTTTTATTAACAAATTTCAACCTTTCCACTGATTCTTCTCTCACTTAGGCACATTACAGAAACACCATATAATCTTTAAAGATTTCAACTTCTTTCACACACAGTCAATTTGTTTCTTCATAACCATTCACACAAATTCCTCACTGTATCTACATGTCTCTACAGTATAATTTCATTTAACTAAAATAGATTAAAACTTCAATACTAATTTGTGCTTCACACAGGTGCATAAAAACTTTGCAAACACTATAATCACCCAGAAACTTCCATTTACGCATCACATAGATGATTGAATAACATAAATATACACAATAATTTCCTCCCATGAATTAAAACCTGTACATGTAAAACCTATACTATTCCTTTGTTTGACCAAATGCTCATTTTGTACTATCTAGACCAAAATCTCTACCAATATGGAAGGTCCAACCCTCTTCTGCCCTTAGGCTTACATTCAAATAGTTGTGTGTAGACATTGACAGCTCACTTAACAGACTTCCTACTATTCTGCAACTAAATCTAAAAATAGGTTTCTATCTTATCTGAAACAGTGATTCATCACTCTAATGGCTAGATGTTCTCGTGCCTCCTCAAGTCATCCCTTTAATTAAGAATTTAGTTACAAATTTACACCTCAACCTACTTCTAGAACATCCTAATCTAATGCTTGAGACTTAAACAATTTTCATAACTTTACAATAAAAGTACAAAAACCCTTGCTTGGGTAGTTCTAGATCTCATGGTCTGAATATCTTTAAAGATTTGAATTGAGAGAAGAATGCCCCTACATCAGACTCCCAAGGTAGAAATTTTCATGAACTCCTATTCATGTATCCTCAAACTCCATCTGCCTAGATCTCACACTTTGTGTTGTAACTATCCACTGCCTTTGTTGTCATCACATTTCATTGTTGGTTATAATCTTCCATGTTTCCATACTTTGTTCTGTAACACTCCACTTAACTTACATTTACAATCTCTCATTGTTAATCCAATTTCACACTTAGCCATATGCTTCGCTTTACTGTAGTTTCTTTTAGAAATCTGCATGAGCTTAAATAGCTCATATATTTCTCTGTCCAACTTTAATGGTTTCTACTGAAATCTCATGTGGTGTTTATCCTGTTTTAACTGCATTTCTATTCCACACATAAGGATATGAACATCCTCATCCCAATTTCCATTACTATACATCTTCCAAAATATGCCCAAGGCATTAAAAAAACTTCTCCATTGTTCTACAACGACACTACTATTGTCATCTTCAGAATTCTCAAATATGATTCCTCTTTTCATCTCAACAACACTAAGTTGCATGAGATCTTCTTTCTTCTCTAATTATGCACCTTCAATCTGCTGACTGCTTCCTTCTTCCACCTCTCCATCTTTGATATTCTCAAAAACATACCCCTCTTTGATGCTTGGTTGTTGTCCCTGAGTCTCCATTTCATTTACAAGAAGCAAACTATACTTTGAATCCTTGATTGTAACATTATACTGACCCTTCTCCCTATCTTCTATGTTAGAAAACACACTATTAGTTTGAAAGTTTGCACATGGTCTTGTGTCCCCTAAATTCTGAGACATTTCTCTACTTCTGACTACCATATCGCTTTTATACTTAGGCTCTTCCAGCAAGTGTTCCAACAATTCAATCTCTCTTTGACATCTACCCAACGCTTCATAATAATGTTTTTCATAATCTTCAGCGTGTCCTCCTTCTTCCTTGACAAACTTCAGTAGTTGTCCTTCATCTCCTTGACTAAATCTAATAGCCAATCCTGCCCTATTCAGTTCTATAACATGTTTCTTTTTTTCATGAGACAAGTCTGCCTCACCTTCTTCTTCAACATTCTTTTCTTTTTTGTCCTTTTGTAATCCATCTTCAAGAGCTCTCTGAGACAATGGTCCCTCAACCTTCATCAAAATAAGATTTTGATCTTTCTTCTTCATGTCAGCTTCAGATGATTTTCCTCCCCTATTAAGTAACTCATCAATGAGTTCCTTCTGTTGCACTAGCTGCACTCTGTCTTCTTCTATAAGACCTTAATCATCATACCTTACTTTGACACATTATTCAATTTGATTTCTTTCCTTCCTAACATCCTGTGTTAACTGTCCATTTTCATTTATACCTGCAAAATCACACACTTGGTTAGTTTTAAAATTATGAGACCCTCTTGTTCCCCTAGATGCTTCCATCATCTCTTCCTTATGCTGATCTAGATACTTCAAGAGTTTCTTCTCATTACCCTTTTTATATTTTATATCTACTTCTACCTCTTTACCAAAGAAGACTTCTAGCTCATGACTATAAGCTTCTACTCCCAGCCTAGATGCTCTGAGTTCTCTCTCCACTCTGGCATATAAGCTCTGCCACAACCTTACCTGTAATAGGCTCCATATAAATATCCTCTTCTTTAACTCCCAACCATAACAGTTTCCCTCTTCCTTTTCTGCCAACAGTCCCAAGATTGGTTCATCTCCAATTTGAGACACAGTAGCCTCAGTTTCTTCCTTATGGCTTTCTTCTTTCTAGTCACTAACCAAATTTTTCTGTGACACTGTCTCATCCCTCTCTGTCAGAATAGAATTTTGATTCTATAGTTCTTGTGGTAGTCCCAAAGGTCTATCCATCATTCTTACCTTGGCTCTCTAAGTAAACCAAATCTTCTTTGTCCTTAGCAGGAACAAATTCCCTCTCATAAGACATGACTGTCTCTTCCCCAATAAGATTAATGCCTTCATTAATTAAGGACTCTGTAGACTCCTTCTGCTGCAATAACTCATCTTTGCCTTTGTTATTGCTTGACAACAATTCCATCTGTCCATCTAGACTGACTAAATCTTTCACACTTTCATCTTTTCCTATGCACCCCTCAAGGTACTTCATCTCTTCATCAAAACTATTAAAACATAGCTTGTTTACCTGAGGTTTCCATTCACAATTAGACTCATATTCCTTTATCAAGTTTTCCAATAATAAGATCTCTTTATCATCTTATTCAAGCACTGTATCTTCCTCTGCTTTTGCCTTCTTCTGGTCATCATCAAGTGCCAAACTTTTTCGTGCTTCCAACTCTTGTTGTATGCTGAAAACCATTACTTTCACTCAATTGTGCATGTATATGAGACTCAGCTGTCCCATTTTATTCCAAAAAAAAATTAAGATTATGTACTTCTCCTTCCTCCTTTATGACACCATTAGCAAATTGTATTTCATCATTCTTTGTACCTACAAGCATACACAAAATATCAATTTAAAAACATTGAGGCCTCTTGGTCTCACTTGAAGCTTCAGTCTTCGAGACTTCCCTCAGACACTCCATGGATAATTTTAAGGAACCATACTTATTTAAAAGCATAAAAATGTTGGCGAACCTTACCAATTCTTAAAACGTCAACTATAACATGTTTGGCGATATTTTTATAAAATATCTTAATTTAAAGGATTTTATATTGTTTATATAATTATTTGGCGATTTTTAAGGTGAAAAAATTTTACCCCATCAAAATTGGGAGAAATAGGGCTTCAAAAAATGCAAATTGGTGAATTTTTTTTGGTGAAAAACATGGAAAAATAGCCCATGGGATAAATTTCACCCCTAAAGTCATCCTTGAGACACTCTCTTGTCTTGAGTATCTCTTCTTCATATTGATCATTCATCAATTACTGTCTTCTTTTTTGTAGCTTATCCTACTTCAACTTTCTTTTCACAAGAAAACCACATCTCTAGTCTTCCTCCTTCTGTAATAGCTCCATCATTACTTCCATATGGACTTTTATCTCAACCTTCTCTCTATCATACTCTTCATCACTCAACTGCCTCCATATGCCATTTTCCTTGGCATTTTCTGTCCTCCCTTTGTGGCTGCCTCATGAACCTCTTCTATGACTCTTAATAGTCATCTTCTTAAGTTTCTTTCACTCTCTATGAGATGCACTAGCCTCTGCAGTAACAGTTCTCCCTGCTACACCTCACCTCACCAAACCTCCTCTGTGCTTGGTCTTTCGGCAAGTACTAGTCCTCTTTCTAGGACCCTCCTGAGCACTTCTATATGCTCCTTCTAGGCTTTCTCCCACAAATCATCTGCATGAGAACATAATTGTCCTCTTGTACTTCAATCCTTAGTTGAAATACTAGGTCCTTGGCCACACTTCACTTTCTCTCAGAAACCCTCACTAGTTTCCTTCATCACTATCTTCAAATATTATGACTTCTTTGCTGAGATGTCTTCACTTCTGCTGCTATCCCTTGCATGCATACACTCCTCTCAAAGTAGATATCTATGTCTATAACTTACTGCTCATGCTACAAGCCTCTTCTCCACTTGCATGCAAACTCTTCTTCTTTTCAGACTGATGCCGGTCTGTCTTCTCACCTTCACAGAACACTCTCTTGTTCTTGTGTTCTTTATCTCTTCACTAGAGTAAACTTACTATCTTCTATGGCTCTGATACCAAAATTGATGCGAGGCCTCTTTCCCCTTGCATGAAGATCCTTCAACTCTACCAAATCATCAGTTAGATTTTTATTTGCATAGGAAAACCTGCAATCAAAAAACCCGGTCTAAATGCTTTTTCATCGTCCATACATTTTCCCCCTGAAACCACATGCCTTTGACATTCCCGGCGGTCCCCAACTACGAATTCAAGAGAACTCTGAGTATTGTCTCCATGGATTTTATTTCTACAACGATCATTAAATTCACGCGAATTCAAAAACAAAACTCTGATTTTTTTTTCATTCTCCAAGCATTTTTCCCTTGATGGTCCCATCCGTCCTCGATGGCCATGAATTTAAGATCACTTCCAGACCTTTTCCTCTCCAATTCGCTCGGCTCCCACTTCCTATCAAGCGATCTCCACCATTCAATTTTGTCGACTGCATCAATCTTATCTCAGTCTTTCGCTAGTTCTTAAGCGTTCATCAACACAATTCGGTCTCTGTAATCTCGTTTTATTAACAAATTTCAACCTTCCACTGGTTCTTCTCTCACATATGCACATTACAGAAACACCATATAATCTTTAAATATTTCAACTTCTTTCACACACAGTCAATTTGTTTCTTCGTAACCATTCACACAGATTCCTCATTGTATCTACATGTCTCTACGGTATAATTTCATTTCACTAAAATAGATTAAAACCTCAATACTAATTCGTGCTTCACACAGGTGCACAAAAACTCTGCAAACACTATAATCACCCATAAACTTCCATTTACGCATCACACAGATGATTGAATAACATAAATATACACAATAAATTCTCCCATGCATTAAAACATGTACATGCGAAACCTATACTATTCCTCTGTTCGACCAAATGCTCATTTTGGGATACCTGGACCAAAATATCTACCAATCTGGAAGGACCAACCCTCTTCTTCCCTTAGGCTTACATTCAAATAGTTGTGTGTAACATTGACAGCTCACTTAATAGACTTCCTACTATTCTGCAACTAACTCTAAAAATAGGACTCTGTCTTATCTGAAACAATGATTCATCACTCTAATGGCTAGATGCTCTCGTTCCTCCTCAAGTCATCCCTTTAATTAAGGATTTAATTACAAATTTACACATTAGCCTACTTCTAGAACATCCTAATCTAATTCTTGAGACTTAAACCATTTTCATATATTTACAATAAAAATACAAAAATCCTTACTTGGGTAGTTCTAGATCTCATGGTCTGAATATCTTTAATGCTTTGAATTGAGAGCAGAATGCCCCTGCATCAATCGAACTTAGGATTTTAATGTATACTGATAATATAAGAGTAGTATGAATACCCAACATCTTAATAACATTATGGATATAGTTAAATATATTACAATTGTTTCAGTAGATATCATATTATCATGCATTTTCTTTTGTATACATTCCTTTATATATATGAGCATATTTTGAAAACTATGCCCACCACATTCACTAATAAGTCTTTGACCTTGAGCTCTACACTTTAAACAATTATAATACATTTCACATATTAACAACATGTGATCCTTGTGCCTCAACCGACATGGCTTGATTCTGGTAACTTCTTCACACATTAATACATAATTTTTTACATACATAATATTTTACATATTATATTTAAAAGTTGAAAACTATGATATTATATTCATAAAATCATTTATGCGAAATAATAATTAAATAGATAGATTTTATTCAGTTGTCCACATGACTAAAAATCTATATGAAACATCAAAACTAATTTGAAGTTTGTATGTCAACTTTCAAGAAAAATAAAGCAAGGTATAATGACAAATTCCACTTCAAGTAAGTTAGTAGTATAATGACAAATTCCACATCATACACTTGGTATATTTGAAATGTCTAATTTTAGTGGGCCATAATTGAACATGTTTTAAATTATTATGAGGGTTTGAATGTGATTTTGATTTATTTTTGTGGTTGGATTTCTAGAGGACTTGTTGTATTATTGAAATGGTCAATTTTACTTTTACAATAATTAAAAATGTTTTAAAGTATTACAAAGGTTTGAAAGGTTATTTTGATATTATTTTTATGATTAAGTTGGTAGATGACTTGTCTTATTATTAATGGTAAGTTTTGATGCTATATTGAAAATGTTTTAAGGTAATGTCTTATTATTAGTGGTTAATTTGAGTTTACATTAATTGAAAATGTTTTAAAGTATTGTGAAGGTTTGAAGGTGATTTTAATATTATTTTTATGCTTAAGTTTGAAAATGATTTTGATATATTGTAAAGTATTGTGAGGATTTGAAGGTGATTTTGATATTATTTCTATGCTCGTGTTTGAAGATGATTCTGATCTATTTTAAAATATTTTGAATATTTGAAGGTGATTTTGATATTATTTCTATGCTCAAGTTTGAAAATGATTTTGATATATTGTAAAGTATTGTGAGGGTTTGAAGGTGATTTTGATATTATTTCTATGCTCAAGTTTGAAAATGATTTTGATATATTTTAAAATATTGTGAAGATTTGAAGGTGATTTTGATATTATTTTCATGCTAAAGTTTGAATATTATTTTGATATTCACATGAACGTAGCCCAACCCTATGATCCACCTCATCTTCCAAGATGAAGACTGGGTTCAACCCCTGGACTACGAGCATATCTCATTCGGATGCAGACAATGTCACGAGTATGACCACCTCTATCGATATTGCCCTTAGATCCCAATGCCCCCACCCCAATACGAGCGCCCGCAACAACATAAGGACGGATTCACCCTTGTCAATCGTAGATCCATAGGAGGAAGAAAGCAGCAAGTTGATTTGACATGCTCAAAATTAGAAAACCCTAACTCCTTTACTGTCCTGTAAGAAATGGACACAAATCAGAACAAACCAAATCTAGATGTACATGAGAAGGTTTCCCTAAGCAACGAAGAAAAGGATTTAGAACAAGTCAAAATAATAAATCTCTATCCAACCGAAGATCAGATCATGGAAGAAACAGAAGAATCCACTAATCCATAAGGAGATGAAGACATAAACATCACAGAACTACAGATGCAAAAAATCATGGAAACCTGCTAAAAGGGTAACCTCAAAGAAATACTCCCAACACACATTCCCATCATTAAGTGAGCCTTGTTGGAGGTTGATCATCATCTTCTCAACCTTCAATCGCATTAGGAAAACCATACTAGAATATTGGCATTCAATCATTTTCAGCACCAACCCAAGCAGGGAAAAGGGACCAAAAAGGGGGACTCAAATCCAACCAGCAACAACTAGCGAAACTAGGGGAAACACTAATGGCCTCGGGTAACCATCGATCACTCTCATACAGGATATAGTCCATCTCCCCTTCTCATTAATTTCTCAATGAATATTTTATCCTGGAACATAAGAGGGTTAGGAGGGAAATACAAAAAACGATCCCTTAGTTCTAAGATTATCCATGAGAATACAACTGTTGTTTTTATTCAGGAAACTAAATGCTCATCGAAAACAATGTCAATCCTTTCAAACAGTTGTTGGAAAGGGTGTCATTTGATTTCCCTAGATGTGACCTGTGAAGCTAGGGGCATGGCTATTCTTTGGGACCCCTCTCTGGTTTTCCTCTCCAATTTTTTATCCACCCCACACTCCATATCCACCTCCTTTTAGCACCTCTCATCGAACCTCAGTGGATTCCTCACCAATGTGTAAGGTCCCCCTATCCTTGCTCCAAAACCTAATTTCCTATCGTCTTTATCCTATATCAAAGACAACCTCGTTCTTGACTCAGTTTGGATCACGGGAGGATATTTCAATCTGATTTCTAACCTTATGGAAAAAAAATGATGTATCAAAATCTTGGATGTTTTCAATATGGGCTTTGGGCCCCTCATTTCTTCTCTAGGTATAGTTGATGCCTAGCCAAAAAATGACTCCTTCACTTGGAATAAAAAGCGAGGAGGAAAAAACCAAGTGGCTTTAAGACTTGACATATTCCTACTCTCCACCAATCTAGTAAGAACTGATGCCATCATTGATTCTCTAATACTGCCAAGAGTGGGATCTGACCACTAGACAATTAGCATTGAAGTGGATGAGTTCACCACTGCCAAAAATCATCTGTTCTCATTTAATAAATTCTATCTTAGACACCCAAAATTCATGGAAACCTTCTCGAGCTGGTGAGAATATGCCCCAACAAATATGGGATCCAAAATGTATAATATACAATAGTAACTAAAATGGATAAAATCCAAGCTTAAAACATGAAACAAAGAATTATTTGGCAAGATCTTCAAAGCTAGATAGCAATTGGAAGTGGAACCAATGTAGGTCCAACAAGAATCCCTCTCCGATGGATATACAGAGAAATTGTTGCAAAAAGAGCGAGATCTTCAGCAAGCCATCAACCAAAGACTAGATCGGGAAGAAATACTCTGGAGGAAAAAATCAAGGGTCAGATGGATCAAGGAGGGGGAGCAAAACTCAAATTTATTCCAAGATTCCATGATCCAAAGAAGAACTCATAACATAATAACGAGGCTTCAGGTAGAAGGAGGGAAAAGTCTCACAAAGAAGGAGGACATAGCACCAAAATGAAATTCTCATAGACGAGGGAATCAATAGAGAATAGGATACCAATTCTATTCTTTAACACATTCCATAACTAGTCACGGAGAAACAAAACAATCATCTTATGCAACCTATATCGTGGGAGGAATTCACTACAGTCACCATAGATATTCCCAACAACAAATCACAGGGACCTGATGGATTCACCATAGACTTCATCCATAGTAACTGGGACATTATTCATTGTGATATCTGGGAAGAAAGGGAAGAGTCTCATAGAAGAGCAGTAGTACTCCCATCTCTCAATGCCACCTTCCTCACACTCGTCCCAGAGGAAGAAAACGTAGTCCATCCCAACAAATTTTGGTCAATTGCTCTATGCAGTGTCATATAAAAAATAATAACGAAATTCATTGCAAACAGGCTAAAGCCAACACTACCTCACATCATTTCTAAATATAAGTCAGGGTATGTTGAAGGGAAAAAAATTATGGATAGCATTTTAGTGGCCCATGAAGCCATCCACACTCTCAAAATCTCTTATCAAAATGGTATGCTTCTTAAACTTGATCTCTCTAAAGTTTTCAATAAAATTTCTTGGGATTACATGTGGAGAAATCTCCTAGCCTTTGGATTCATCTTACAATGCGTCAATTGGATCCTCACCTTAACCTCCTCAGCATTTTTCTTAATTTTGGTGAATGGATCCTCTTCCCCAACCTCCCCCTCCTCTCGTGGTGTTAGACAAGGAGACCCCTCTCCCCCTCCTCTCATGGTGTTAGGCAAGGAGACCCCCTCTCCCCCTTCCTTTTCATCCTAATGGTTGAAGGGCTCAGAAAATCCTTGAAATATGCCACGTAAGCTGGAGACATTATAGGACTAAAACCTACCAATGATGATACAAAGGCCTCTCATCTGCAATCTATAGATGATACTATGATGCTTTCCAAAGTAACCTTGAGAGAATCCAGAAACATAAAAAATTTGCTTATCGCTTTCTTGTCGGCTTCAGGGAAATTGTTGAACAATGAAAAATATGAAATCTTCTTCAACACCCTACTAAGACTTCAAATGGCCATTTCCTGAATGGTCAACTGTCGCCAAGGATCCCTCCCCTCAAAATACCTTGGCGCCCCCCTCACTACCACTTCAGTGAAGCATGGATCTTGGACTCTCTTAATCCAAAAAATGGAAAAGTGTTTAGAAAATTGGTCCTTTCATTCTCTTAACATTACAGGTCGACTTGTTCTCCTCAACTCAGTCCTAAGAAGAATGTGCACTTACCTCTTTTCCATTTTTTTCACCCTGTTGTGAGTTCTTTCAAACTCACAAAGGTGAAAATGGGAGTACTACCAGCTTAACGAAGCCAAGGTAGGAGCCATGCAAGACATGGAATTTCGCGAATATTGTGTATGAGGAAATGTGGTAAATACGAGTAAAAGAAAGTAGAATCTAAACTATGCAAAGCTAAACATTGTAAATGGACCTAAATACACATGCATGCAAGCCATAAGAAAAAAATTAATGATGGTAACAATAAAAGATAGTAATAGTAAATATAAATATTTTTCACACGCTAGAGAATAATATGTGTAAATTCTTTTTATTAAACCAAATGTGAACAATACATGAGTGGAGAATACCTCTGTTAAATGGTCCTTTGTAACTAATAGTGAATGTATTTATTCGGTGTCTGAAAAATATGGTCTCCTGCACAAGGTCACAATGGTGTTGTATCTTAACCGGGTGAAAAGAGTGAGAGGAAACTAAGGGTTAAACACTTCCGAGAAATTTTGGCAAAGTAACAGTGCTTAATGGGATTGTTGTGGAATGGGGGCCTCCAGCCTTGTATTTATTGGAATTGTGAAAAATGTTGAAGTATTGTTCTATGATATTATTGGTAACTTTACCATAGGTTACATTTGACCCATGATAGTTTTCTATTGTATTGGTATTTTGCCTCTTTTTTATTTTTGGATGTTTTTCCCCCTTTTTTTTGTATTTTGGGGAATATTTTCTTATTTTTTATGGGAAAATAAATAATTTTCTTCTAATGTGGTAAAAACGATAGGCTTTTGGATTGGTGGAGGCCAAAACTTAGGAAAATAACTGTGAAGATATGATGACCAAGGTAGTGAGCTAGGTGAAAAAATTTAAGTTGTTAATATATTTCCCCTGATGTGTGAGGACATGATCTCATCATATGGCTGATAGACATCATAGGACTTATGTTTCCAAAGCGGGAATGTGACCAATGTGCGGAGAGACAGAGACTGTATCAAACAAGAGAACACACTCAGTGTTGGTGCTGCAAGGGCAATAATTGTAGATACAATTCACTCAAAATGGATGAGGTACATATCATCAGAAATATATGGATGAGGTGGCCATACCCATGCTCATGCTGATATAAATAAATGGTGAAGTCCATGGGGGGGCCTAAAGAATACATAAATCAATAGTGTGTACAACATAATGGTCCAATGAGGAATGATACCAGAAATATGGTGTTCCAAATAACTGTTGATATGAAGAGTTGGAATTGAAAACAATGAGATGCACAGTGGGCGCATGATCATGACTGATGTGTTGTAATGGCCACAAACTGGTGAAACTCAGGCCACTGAGATTTTGAAGCTCAAATTTACAATATGTTTCAATTGGAACTGGATGTACTTAAAATCCAACGTATCCCATATACCCAAAGGAACATAATAATTACTAGGTTCCATAGTGACTCACCAATGTGCTAGAATCAAAGGACATCTGGATTCTTTAACTAATAATTATAGAACCAATACCATGTATGGATATCGATGGTGCGAATAAGGATTTGAATTCAAGTACATGAGAAACAACCACCTAAAAGGGTAATAAGGTTTCCCTTCCAAATAGTCCATAGGAAATCACAGATGATGGTGGTGAGGAAAAAGTACAAGGACTTTAGGGTCTATCCTCTGGAATAAATGTGATGGCGTCGACAAAGGGAGACCTACAACTATCACGGAAATGATGGTTCATTGATAGGTTCTCAAGGTGCAGGAATATGAGGTGTTGTATTGAGAGAATGTAGGTGGGTATATGGTCAATGATTAATGGGACTCAAACCTCCTTTGTTAAGAGTATGGTGGCGGGGCTGACCTAGAAACATATGAAACCGTTCTCAGGGGAGGAGAAACATAGCTTGTCGATGCGAAATCGCACTAGGATGACCTCAGAGGGGAAAACATGATGAGAATGAAGGAGGGGGTACTCCAATGATGAATCCAAGGGTGACTAAATTACAGAGTACTCTGAACAAAGGTGACTGAGGATGTTTTTTATACAAGGAACTAAATGTGATCTGCAAGGGTGCTAAGAAGCACCAATTTGTTCCTTCTTCTTGGTTTAAAGGGCTCGAAGAAGGTGGAGAAATATGCCCAAATAAATACCATCATGTGGATTTTTGTTGATCCCATGATAGTCAATGCTCTTCCGTGTTTTCAATTTTAAGGAGTCTAAAAAACTTAAAGAAAACTCCAATGGTGGTATTTTTTAGAAATTTAGTCTCCAGGGCCTAAAAAAGAACAAAAGTGTATGATGGAGAACTCTTCTAGCAAAAAGGGACTAGAGTATTCATTTTTCATAAATAGTCCACCAGGCCCAAAAAAAGGGGTAAACTTATATCGGATGGACATTCTTTCAAATCCTTTAACAAGTCTAAAAGAGACAAGATCACTCGACAATATTTTCATTGTTTAAGAAGTCAAAAAAGAGCTTAACATAAACTCCAAGCGGGGATTCCAAGGGGACTGGCCAGTAAGTGATTATATGAGGACATATATGAGGCTTCAACTCAATATGTTGAACTATACAGACTCCCGATCCTTAGGAGATGTGAATGGCATGGGTTCCAAATGAAAAGGGTGTTAAAAATGGTCATCCATGTGAGGGGAGGCTCTACTACCGGGCAAGGGAAAATCCAAGGGGTGGCTAGATGGTGTCACATACTCGGACAGTGGGGGAGTCCTACAGGATAGAGGGGAGAAAATGGAGGAAATGCATCAACTTGACCGAGGGGGAGGATTTCCTATATTCCAAGTAATGGATTATACCAGTAGAGGTGGTTGGTACCATAAGGAGGCACACAAACATAACCTTTAACTTGTATTTGTACACATAGTAAAGATACCTGTGCATAAATGTGAATCTAGAATATAAAACATGCACACAAGTACATATCAAACATGACTTGCATAATGGCACACAAATCAAGGAAGGCCTAGAAGGTGTCCACACAAAAGGTCGGTGATCTTGAGAAAAGGTACCAATAATCATGAAAGGAATGGAATAGTTATTCCAACAGTGAAAATTGTGCAAAAAATGGATGAAATATGACATGTGACCTCAGGAAATGGTCGAGATCACATGTGTGAAAAATTGAGCAGGGTTAAGGTCCCTCCCCCATGCTTTGGGCATGGGATTTATGATTATGGATCACATATGTTTAGCTATGAATGATAGGATCATTGAAGTACAAGGATAGATGTGATGGGGTAGGGTCAGAATCAATGATTCTTCCCCCTATCCCAGGGTTGAGGTAGGCGTTCATACCCCAAGTCTAGAGGTGTTGATGGAGTATAGATTCTCTAGTGAAGAAATATAGGCAGGGTAGTGAGCAACTGGTGGAAGGGGGGTGTATGAGGAGGTAGATAGGCATGATGTAAAGCTAACTTGGTGATATGAGGATGAGAGATGCATCTGATGGGGTGGATACTCCCAGTATCACCAACAAGGACGATGAGAATGAGCAGGAATTTTTGGATTCCTACCCCCATGTTGTATGGGACTTATTTTATAAGATACACTCCTAGTGGTATGGGATGATGAGGAAGACTCATCAGTGGAAGAGATGAAATAAATGGTGTTCATATCGATCGAAGAAGATGGTGGGATGCAGATCTCTTCTAGGGTGCATGATTCCCCTAGTGTGATGTTTTCCATGATTCTGGGCTTGACGAAAATGTCGACCTGAATGGTAGGTGAGATGTTTTCCATGTTTCCCTCCTCAAAGGAATCGGGAACTGGGATGGGATGTTTGAACCAATCAACATTGCGAGGAGTAACAAATTCTTTCGAATACACGCTAAATCGGTTGGAGGGTAGCGTACGTAGCTCATCAAGGATAAATTAAGCATGGCGGTGCATATCATCCTAAGGAAAAGTTGGATCTATCAACTCCTTGAGTATCTCTTTATCTATGCGGAACATTAGAGTTGTGATATCAGAGCGTTCAAAAAAAGTGGTGGCACAGATAAATGATCACTCGTCGAAATCATATAGATGGTATTAACCTCATATGATGAAGATTTTGGGGGGTGGATCTCCTCTACAACAATGATCTCTAACTCCAGTGAAAGTCTATGTAAGTTATCCAAGACAGAGCGGTATTCGTCCAATTCAATACAATGATCTCTGACTCCAGTGAAAGTCTACAACGATGATCTTTGACTCCAGTGAAAGTCTATGTAAGTTATCCAAGACAGAGCGGTATTCATCCAATTTATTACAATGATCGGAGTAGTGTCCATAAAGACCACAGATTGCACATGGGTGATTTGTACAAAGGGACTTAATTTTGGGTGGTGTATTATTAGGGATGAACCCATAAGAACACTCTCCTCGTCATCAAGTGTTTGCAAATATGTGCGTAAGATGGGTAACTATGGACAATTTTGGGTGGCATGACCGAAAATGTCACATAACATGCAAGAAGGTGGAATGCGAGTTCAAGCAGAAGAGGATGTGCTTCCAATATTATTTTGATTGGCATTGGATGACCATTTATTAACACCCTTTTCATTTGGAACCCATGCCGTTCACCAATACTATTGGCCAACACACATCCCAAAAAAAAAAAATCAGGGGCTCTGCCCCTGAACCCCCATTTTCTCGAGGGCGCTGCCCCCAAACCCTAAGGCAGGGGGAACAAGTGTACAATACTCTTGGGTTACAATCACAACTAAATAATATCTTTGGATCTGGAATATTAGGCTCCACAACCAACAAATATTGCGGTTAACCCAATACCATGGGTCCACAAAACTGTTGGCCAACAAACATCCCAAAAAAATTTCCCCAAACCCCAAAGTTGGGGAACGTGTACAGTAAAGCTCGGGTACAAACATAGTTGAATAATATCTCTGGATCTAGAATATCAGGATCCACAACCAACAACACCAGGTGGAGGGAGGTTGGATATGCTTATAGGTTGCACGGGAGTCAAAGTGACCTGAGGGGTTGGAGGAGGGTTGGGCAATGTAATATACCAAACTGGAAGGACCAATGTTAACCTAGAAAAATTAAGGGTATCCATAATGGGTGTACTCATAATGCCTGAATGTGGGAACATAAAATGTATCTCTTGGATGGGTGTGGCTCCCCACTGATTACAGGGAAGTTGACTCAGGGAAGGAGTTGGATTTGGTTGGGGTTGTGCTTGTTGGTTTGCTAGTGTATCATATGAGAGGGTCCAAAGATATCATATCTGGACAACTATCGAAGGTGGTGGAAATGCTGCAAAGTTCGTGCTCATAGGGGATTCTTGGAAAATACCTGGGGCAACAGTCTTCAGTGTAGGAATATATGTGATGTTAATTGTGTTATATACCATGGGGGTACACTATCCTGAGTGGTTGGTAATTTAAATTCATAGTACATGAGTTGGTTAATTTTGACTATCTTTTTGTCATGAGGAACATCATGGTTCAGAACATAATTGAGGCAACGACCTTCATTGCATACATGTAACTATGCCCTCGAAGGAGGTTGTAATCGAGTTGTGCATTGACCACTTCAATGTCTATGAGTACAATTTTATCAGCTAACTCAAATGGTACATTAGGAAGAAGTCCTTGAGGTTGGGTTGCACGTCCTTCATAAGCACGCAAGGCTATTGAGGATGGATCTAACTTGGGGGATCCAATATTTTTCCAGACAAAGGTTGACACTGACGCATGTGGAGGTGCCCTCGTCGATAATGCATCAGTGAATGACAATATTTTGGAGAGTAATGGGTATGTGGAAAGCCAACGATGAAGGAATTTGTGGTTTGGAATTATCAAGTAAAATGTCATCAAATGTGCGTCAGTAGGGTCAATGGTGCCTAATGCAAAAATCAATGCTTTGTGTTGTGTTGGACAGTTCCTAAGAACTTCCAAAGTTGACATGGTGATGAGGAACTAGGCCAAATCATCGATGATGTTATAATTGGGTGCAGCTTAAGCATTAGCATTATTCGTGATACGTCTTAGTGGAAACCTTGGAGCCTTAGGTTTTACATCAACAGGGGTCGAGGTAACTGCAACACGAGGTTAGTGGGATAATGGTCACTAGATTGGTTGGTAGACGTAGTCTCAACTAAAAACTATTGTTTTCATCATGTCTATAGGTTGATCTCTTCTTCTTTTGACATGGTGAACAAATGTTGAACATATTATTCAGGATTTTGGCTAGACAATGTAGTTTACTATGTTGCAGGTTGCATTGTGACTACTCCTTGAGTTGGTAGAGGGTTTTGCAACACCATTGGAGGTGGTGTTGGTTGAGGTGGGGAAGGTGGCGCCTAAGGGGATTCCATAGGATCACGACAGTTATCCTCATCCCAAAACTGGTGATCTCTAGCTAAGTGTAGACAATGATATGTGTAGCTTCTGTAGACATTACAGAAAGTGCATGGGTGGTTATTCCTTAACTATGGGTTTGTCCCTTTCCAATGAGGGTGATTAAGGTCCTTATTGGCTGGATTGGTTCCATTATTTCTTGGGGGGTTAGGATTTTGTTCGCATATAACCTGATGTTGGTTATTCCTATGGCTACGACCACATATTATACTATGTTGGGCTTGTTGGTTGTTGGGCACGATTTGGTTTAGAGGTTGATTATGTTGGGCGTACACATGTCATTGCGATGCAGGGGGGGCTTGAGGGGGTGTCAACGTAGTCAGAGATGGTGGTTCGTTGGTAAAAGGATAGTAAGGTTGAGTTGTTGGAGGGGGAGTGTATCCTTTAGGGGGGTTCCTGTAAGAAGGTGTTGGATAAGTTGGGACATGAACCTGAGAGGTCGAAGATAAGGGCACATAAGAAGTTGTTGCACCAGAGTTGGAAGTAAGTCGAGATAGGTCAGGACTGTAAATCAATATAGGAGGAGTTCCCATCACCAGTGGGTAAGTAATAAATGGAGTACTACATGAAGGATTCACCATGGGAGGCTTGCGAGTGTAAGGTTGGAACACATATGTCACCGAACCAATAATGTCATCGGCGACTTGTAATGCCCTTGGTGGATTCTTGCTAGAGGAATATCCATAAAAAGTATTTGGAAAAATATTATAAAGATAACCTGACTGGGAATATATCAAGTCAAATTGTTGGGATTTGAGGATAGCCTCCTCCATCTGTGGGAGTTCGGATGTGACATCCTTGGTGATGGTGGGGATGGGGGACTTGAGAAACCAGTCAAGGAATATCCTATCGTCTAACTTAATATTGCATAGACTGCATTGTCTACGCCATTCATAAATGTGGTCCATGATATGGGTAGCAATGTTTTGGTGACAAGACAAAAGGATCTCGATACTAGCGTTGTATCTAACAGGTAGCTAGAAAAACTGCAAAAAAGTGGATGCTAAGAATGAAAAGGTGGAATGGGTGCCATATGGTTGATCAATCTACCACTTTGTCGCAACATTAGTAAAGGTCCTCTGGAGGAGACAAATTATTACGTAATCATTAACTATGGAGTTGGACGAAAACCACATATCGAAGGAAATGATGTGGTTTTAGGGATCTTTACCAACCTTCCCCTCGAATTTGGGGATATTCAAAGGGACTTTGGTAGGAATGAGGGGCCATGTAGGATCATGATGAATGGGGTAATTAGTCAAATATGTCAGATATGGGAGATTAAGGATAGAAATGAAGGGAAGGACGGTAAGACCTGAAGCTCCACACAAACTGTGGTGACTACCCCCAAAGTATGAAAGAATATCTTGGAGGAGAAATGGTGGTGGAGTGACGTGAATGTAAAAAGCGAGCTATGAAATTAAGGATAAAAAAACCAACAACATTCAAGTGTGAAGAAGGAGATCTCTCAACAAAAGGTAAACAAAGGCCAACAACACACTCTAAAACTATACTACATATCACAGCATGTGAGTGGCAAAAAATGGCCATAAATTCAACAAGCAATCATTACCTAGAAATAAAAATACTCTCTAACCTATGAGGTATGGGAGCATGCAAACCCATAACTAGAAGATATGGAATCCCTCTCAAACCATATCCTCTGCAACGTGATGAAATCCAAGTCATACAATACATCCTGGAAGACCAATAATGGCTATGGGATATCCCTCTACTAAGAGGAAACCTTGGTTATGGGATATCCCTCTTCTACAAGGAAACCTAGATAAAAGAGCCCTAGAAGAATGGCCATTCAGATACCCCATTCATGACACGTACAAGTAGGTGACTTTTCCACTTATGCACTTTTCCATTACACCCCAGGTAAGGGGGACCAACAATGCAAGTCAATGAGTAGGTATCCTTCGTTACAAGATGGGGTGCGATATTCCACCCTGAATTGTGGAACCAGTATGGTGACTTCAACTTTCCTAAGGGGGAGTCCTACTCAGCAAATCGGTTTCAATCGTGCTAACAAATACTTGGGGATTTTGGTTCCCTAATAGACAACATCTATGTCTCAGATGTGAATGGAAAAGGGGGATTATTTGGATGCCTACTCGTAGTTCCCTACCTAGATAAAATGTTCTTTTTGGATGCAGGACAAAATTCTGCTAGGGTCTAATAGAGCTGAAAAAAACAAAAATAAAAGATCTAAACAAACAAATCGTATGCAAAAAGCTATGACTAAGCAAAGTCTTAACACTACCAGAGATCCATGAGGATCAACCCAGTGTGGTCTTCAAACTGTTGTGAGTGATTTCACACTCATATAGGTGAAAATGGGTGTGCTTACGGCTTAAGAAATCCGAGATAGGAAGCACATGAGAGAAATGGGTCTCACAGCTCATATGTGTGAGAAAACTAGGTAAAAAAGGGTAAAAAGTAGCAAAATTTAAACTATGCAAAATGAAACATAGGAAATGGATCTAAATGCACATGCATGCAAACCATAAGCCATATAGTAGCATTAAACGTAAATATTTTCACAAACCAGAGAATAATATGTATAAATTATTTTAATTGAACCAAATGCGAACAATACATGGGTGGAGAATACCTCTGTTAAATGGGCCCTTGCAGCTAGTAGAGAGTGTAATTCTCCGGTGTTCGACTAATCTGGTCTATCGCACAAGGTCACAATGGTGTCGTATCTCAACCAGGTGAAATGAGTGAGAGGTAACTAAGGGTTGAAGACTTCCGGGAATTTTTTGCAGAGTAATAGTGCTTAACGGGAGTGTATGGATCTCAAATGGGAGAATGTATATCAATGTATGTCCAAATGAGGGCCTCCACCTTTCTATTTATAGGAATTTTGACCAATGTATTCTTTCCCATGGTTTTATATGACACAAAGTATTGCTCCATGGAATTAAGATTGGTAACGTTACCCTAGGTTTTAGGCAACCCATGGTATTATTTCATGGTATTGGTATTTTCCCTCCCTTTTTTGTTTTTGAATGTTTTTCCCCTTTTTATTTTTATTTTTTGTATTTTGGGGAATACTTATTTATTTTTTTATTGGAAAATAAGTACTTTTATCCAAATGTGGTAAAAAAGATAGTTTTTTGGGGTTGGTGGAGGACAAAACTTAGGAAAATAATTGTGAAGGTATGATGACCAAGGTAGTGAGCTAGGAGAACAAAATCATGGTGTTAACACACCCCAAAAATATTCCTCAATTTGTTCCATGTAGCACACCTTCCTCTGGGTAGGTTCATGGAACAAAAATGACAAATGCGACCTGGTAGAATGGGATAAGTTGTGCAATACCAATCTCCAAGGTGGCCTAGGACTGCGTGATCCAAAAGTGGAAAATAGAGTTATGATGCCAAACTCCAGTTGCGATGGTTATCCAACCAAGAGTCCCTATGGTCAAGAATGTGGAAAGGGAAGAATGCTCCTAACATAGCTCAACAAGACCTCCTCATAAAAACCAACCCCAAAGGATATATGATTTGTAATGTTGCTTGGAAGAACTGTAAACTAATTCAAGAACATGCCTTCTGGGAAGTTTAGGATAATCACATAGCTATGTTATAAGATGATTCATGGAAATAGAGGGTAAAATTGACAACTGAAGTCCATCTCCAACCTATAAGGACAACCACGATCTCAGAAGGGAATTTCCTTGTCTCACACTTCTGGGACAATGAGTAAGCCATTCTTAGTGGCAGGTGTGGAACGATCACACTACCTGGCTAAATGCTATCACTGAGGAACATTGGCATATTTTTGGGATGAACTTCAAACCAGGAAAATTACAAGAAAAGAAGGCATGGATTTCTTAAGATGGGGATATGCTAGTAAAGGAGTTTTCAACCTCTAAGAATATTTCTCTATTATTGCAAGGCATGAACAAAACAATACCAATGTGATGCAGGCACCACCTGCTAGGATTCTCTACAGACCTTTAACAAAACTCTATCCAGAAAGTGAATTTCAGGCTTACTCTCTAACTTTGGTTAACTGTCATCGAAGTTATCAGTTCGGCTAACTTTAGCAAAGACTCTTCAACAAAATCAAGAGTGGAATTTTTAAATTTTGGTTTCATGGAATATACTTATTAAAAACTCTTTACAGAAACTAGTTTCGAAGGTCCCACCATATACTTGGAATTTATCTGTAATAAACCATAGCCATCAGATCTACTAGATCAGACTCAATTCCAAATCAAATCTATAATGCATAACTCTTTTACGGAAAATATTTTCGCAAGCCCACCATGTGTTTGAAACTTTCCGTAATGCACCAAAATTGTCAGATTCAAAGATCAGATTTCAACCCAATTCAAAATTGTATTTGAATGTATCTTACAAAAAACTAAAAGTTCCTTAAATTATGAATACTTTGATTCTCCGTAATGACTATTAACTGTCAATCAAACCAGAACTTGCACTCTCCTCGCCTCTTAGGTTCTGATCGTTTTTATCTGTCAATCCTCCACCATCGATTACTCCTCCAAATACAAAGCATCTGTTGATTCATTGTGTGTAATCCTAACCTCTATACAAATGATTAAGATTCATCCTACAATATCAACATATATGAATGGATTCCCACCAATCGACTTAGATTTCAATTGATACGATCATACTATATGAATTAAACAAGAATTTCTCTCAATTATATCAGAAAACTCAATCTATCATTTCCTTGTGCGCATTAACACTTACACATACTCTGCAAATATCATAAATCTCTGTGTATAATAAAGAATTTATCTCTGTAAATTTATAACTACAGAAATTCGACCTTTATTGACAAAGAACTACCTTGAATTTGAATGCAACAAATAGATCAATACAATTTAGAGATCTTATGTCTCTATGTGCTCCAGGAACCTTAGCTCCAAGCTTTCCCCCTTTGATCTAATCCCTTCCTGTCAAATTCAAACTATATGAGCTACTAAGCTTCAATGAGTTGCCTCAGCTCCAATGAGTTAACCAAAGCTAATTTACAATGTATCAAATAGCGCTTAAATACAAAAAATGAAATCTGTTTCAGGTCCATAATACTTGGATTGAGATATCTCCTAGAATCCCTCAGATCCTATAATTCCTCAATAAAGTCTTATTCGAATTTTGTCTCTAAAGAACAAATTCGTTACATCAATGACTCACCTAGTCTAGAAACATTAAGATTCAATCATTAGGGAACCAACTCCCTTGGTAAATGAAAAAAAAATTAGTTAATGAACAAATTTTGATCTTGAGAAGCTATGCTCCTGTATTACAATGGAATCTGGAAGAAGATATAGAAGCAAAATTTATTTCCTAAGGTATCCACTTTTCTCTGGCTCATTGTCTGGCGTCGCACCCTCACTTGGGATAGAATTATCAAAAAAGGACTCCATGGCCCCTTCATTTTATACTTGTGTTGGGAATACATTGAGACCCTGGAACAACTATTCATTAATTATCCATTCGGAAATCAATTATGAGACCACATATCAAGTATTTTTTGTCAATCAGACCGCAATCAAGACGGATTCAAAGAAACCATCACCCACTGGTGGGAACAAATTTCAAACAATAACATTGTGAATAGAAGATGGTAGCTTTTCCTATGATTCATACTCTGGGAAATCTGAAAATAACACAATTGATGAATCTTCCAAAGCACCACCACTACAACAACTCAGGTTTGGCAGAAAATGCCTCCCATATCCAAGAGAAAATTAACGTAGCTTAGTGGGATCCATCATAATCGGAAGGGTCTACTCAAGACCAGAAAACAATTAATGTGTGGGACCTAAAGCCACCCAATTGGCCCTTGTATATCCCACCTAGGCATGTTCCCATGGTTAGTCTTTCTACTTAGATCTCACTTGAAATTGGTTTTGTGAAGCTCAACTTTTATGGTGCTAGCAGAGGAAACCTAGGGTCAGAGAGATATGGTGAGTCCTTTCAGGATCATGAGATAATAATAATCATATTTTATGCGGGCTCTATAGGCACTGACAACAACAATGTTGTGTAATTTTTCGCCATGTTACAGGGTATAACAATTTCCAAGTAGGAATGGTTCACCAAGTTGATTGCCGAAGGCTACTCTACTATGATGATCTAAATCTTCAACATAGTCCTCAATGACTCTATGCTCAGCAAATTCAACCTTACTTGGCGCCCATCTACCAAATTGGAACTCTTGGTGGCCAGCCTTGACAATAACTCAGCCATTGTGGCTCATCACGTCCGTCGATATTTCAATAATCTTGCTAACATGTTAACCAACTGGGGGTTAGACAACCCATGGCAAACGTGCAACCAAGCTTGGGAGGAAGCAGGGCATGACACGCTAAAAGGAGGGTCACGCCTCACACACCAAGCAATGAAAACATCCTGTTATAACTAGATTGTGTTCTTAAGATTATGTGTCTTATTTTTCAAAGTTGGTTTTTTTATTACCTTTCAATTTTAAGTTGGTTTTGAGGTTTTTTGGTAATAAGTACATTTTTGTTTGATTTTATGCTTATAATGATTGGTTATTTCATTTTTGTTGGTTTTTAAAGTTTTTCTTTGGGCTTAATAGTAAATATATATTCTTTAAGGTCTGAAAAGCTTATGATAAAGTTTATTCCAAGTTTTGCTTTATAGTCTAACCCTCCTTTTTGAGTCCTTTGTCAAATATTTTCATGAGTAGATTCCTGTAGTAGCTCTGTTTTTCTTGTTTTTGTCATTATCATTGGGAGCAGATTACGAGGTGATGGAAATGAATTCTGGAAAACAAAAATAGGTTTTTGTCCAAAAAAGACTCATTCACCAAAACCTCTCTCATTTTTGCAACATCTGTTATCGTTTGAGAGATTTGAATTCATCTTTGTGGCCTATTTTTCAAGGTTTGAATTATTTAATAATTTCCTATTTTAGTCACAAATTTCTAGCGCATAATTTAAAAACCAAGAGAGTTTTTTGTTCATAAAGGACTCATTTAAAAAATCCTCTCTCATTTTTTTCACAAGTATCATGGATCAAGAGATATGGAGGCATCTTTGAAACCCGAATTTTCAGAAATTCACCAAATCTCCCCAAATCCAATTTGTTATTTTTGGGTTAATTGTCTTTAAATATTTTGAGTTAGCATGTAACTAATTGATGTAACTGTTTCAAATTTCGACCTAGAAGGTAGTTATGGAACTACTTTACCTTTGTGATGATAAAAGGAAGACAAACATATAGTGCAAGGGTTCGAATTTTGACTCAAGGAAAGGCTTTTTGAGCTAGGATATCTCAAGCTAGCACTTATAACTCTTATGTTAGTGGATGATTGTTATTCATTATATATAAACTAATAAGCCTTTTTACCTGTCATGATGTTTCATTTCTTATCTAGTTGATTTCTCAGTCTACAATTTCATTTCTTGTTTAAAGGTTTTATTCATGTAAATGCTTGTAGCCTGTGGGTGGAATTAGTATTTCATGTGTGATGTTTATGGCTTATTGGGATGTGTTTGATCCCCAGTTTATCTAACTTGTGCATGATTCAGTTCTGTATTAGCTTGTGAATGTTTATTACCTCCTTGCTGATGAAGTTTTAAACCAAAACCCTAAAAAACCAATTTTATTGTATTTCTTTTGAGATTGTGTTAGCTTGTTCTTATGGTAGTCTAGGAACAATTTATAGCACTAACATCTTTAGTGCCATTACCCAAGATGAAGATGAAGTATATATTCCCTGGGTTATCATTATTCATCTTATTTTGAGAGGTGAACAAAATCAGAAAATATTTTAGACTACAATTTTTCACCAACGACTCCACAGAAGAAAGATTTATTGACCACTCCACCAATTCAAGATGTCAATGAGCATGGAAGCCATTTTGGCTGGGACGTAGGATTTCTGTGATTTCTCAAATATTGTTGGTTTTCCACATCCAGTGCTTTCTATAACTGAGTGGGGTGACTATCTTCCTAGATTCAGAGGAAACAAGTATGAGCATCCTCGTGAGCACTTATTAAATTTTCATAAATGCATGCTTGAACATGATTTTGTTCACGAGGATGTCTTAATCAAGATGTTCATATTTTCTTTAGAAGAGCATGCTCGTGAATGGTGTCAATCTCTTCCCGCTGCTAGCCTTCATTATTTGAAGGAGTTTCATATTTTTTTTCATCATCATCATCAAATATTTTATCCTGCAGATCTTCTATTTGAAAATTGTTGTGAGGAATGTGAATTGCATGATGAGAATGAAGATATAGATAGAGAAGAATTGGTCCCTCACAAACTTCATCAGTTCTCTAATGATCTTGAAGATGATAGGTTTTCCCATAAATATGAACTAGAAGTGAATAATGAAGAAGCTGAAGGTTCTTTTATTATCATTCATTTTGATTATTATAAACCTGAAGATTTGGTTTCTTTAGATACAAAACACAATGATCAGTTTTCTTTTGGTCAAATGCCAATGGAAATCAGTAAGGGAAATCCCCAACTTTCATATTTGTAGACAAAAGGAAATTGCGCCAACCATGAAGAACTAGATTTGCAAAGATCATCTATTTCCAAGGAGGAACAACAAGAGGACTTTCTTTCTCTTTATGTACCCTTTACTTCAAATCTGTATAAAAAAGATGATAATGACGAGGAAGATCATGCTAATGTTTTTTCAAATCATCCTTTTTATGATGATTATGATGAAGACATTGAAGTTTTAGATCAGATGTTCCATGATCAGTAGAAACCTATTGTAGGTGAATTATATTCCAATGTTTGTATTGAACAAGAAAAAGTTATGAATTGCTTTGACTCTCAAATTGATAGCAACCAAACTGTAGATACTTTGAATATAATATTAGATGTGTCTAATAGCCATGGCCATGATAACTTTGCTTCTCAAAACCATTATGAAAATATGCCATTTTTTTATGGATATAAAGAAATACTACAGCCATTCTTTCAGTCCTCATTAGTTGAGTAGCACTCTTCAGAAATCAATCAACTTGAGTTAGTGGAAGATATCAAATAGGATAACCTCAACAGAGTTGAAGATTTTATATATTGTTCTCTTATTGATTATCTCATGGAGTATTGAGAATTGAGGACACCCATTTGCAGTCCATTCTTTTTGAACAACATGAAGGAATAATTTTGCATGAGTTTCATGATCCCGTGGCTTCTTTGATGGAGTTGTATTTTTCAAAGGTTTCTAATGCTCCAGCATTTGGCATACTTCCTATTTCCATTCATAATTATCAGCTGCCTACCGACTCTTTATTGTTTTTATCACATCTTTTGTGGGTCTTCTCAAACAATAGCATGCATGGAATTATGATTCTCAGTCAAATGGTTTCTTGGCTTCACTGGAAGTATGATTACACTTGATTGGGTTGTTTCCTCGTATTAGAAGTAGGAGTAAATAGAAAAATAAGCTCGCTATACGAGCATGTAGATTATTTTCAGTATGCTGGTTTGTAGCAATATTTTGTCATTTCAGAGGTATGTGTTCAGAGTTTGAAAATGTTGCAAAGATTTGGTAAATGACTCCATCACTCAATGAATAAGGCACAAGGACTACAGGTTCTTGAAACCTCACAAGGAGGCTTTCATCCCGCAGCAAGAGCCAGATGTTATAACTAGATTTTTTTCTTAAGATTATGCGTCTTATTTTTCAAAGTTGGTTTTTCTATTACCTTTCAATTTTGAGTTGGTTTTGAGGTTTTTTGGTAATAAGTACATTTTTGTTTGATTTTATGCTTTTAATGATTTGGTTATTTCATTTTTGTTGGTTTTAAAAGTTTTTCTTTGGGCTTATTAGTAAATATATATTATTTAAGGTCTGAAAAGCTTATGATAAAGTTTATTGCAAGTTTTTTCTTATAATCTAACCCTCATTTTTTAGTCCTTTGTCAAATATTTTCATGAGGAGATTCATGTAGCAGCTCTGTTTTTCCTGTTTTCGTCATTATCATTGGGAGAATATTACGAGGGGATGGAAATGAATTATGGAAAACCAAAAAAGGTTTTTATCCAAAACAGAATCATTCAAAAAAACCTCTCTTAGTTTTGCAAGGTCTATTATCATTTGAGAGATTTGAATTCATCTTTGTGGCTTATTTTTTAGGGTTTGAATTATTTAATAATTTCCTGTTTTAGTCACAAATTTCCAGCAAGTATTCCGATCAATTTACGGGGGATTTTTAAAAACCAAGAGAGTTTTTGGTTCATAACGAACTCATTTAAAAAAAATTCTCTCCATTTTTGCACCGGTATCCTGGATCGAGAGATATGGAGGCTTATTTGAGACCCAAATTTTCATAAATTCACCAAATTTCCCCAAATTCGATTTGTTATTTTTGGGTTAATTGTCTTTAAATATTTTGAGTTAGCATGTAACTAATTGATGTAACTGTTTCAAATTTAGACCTATAAGGTAGTAATGGAACTACTTTACCTTTGTGATGATAAAAGGAAGACAAACATACAATGCAAGGGTTCGAATTTTGACTCAAGGAGAGGCTTTTTGAGCTGTGATATCTCAAGCTAGCACTTATACTTCTTGTGTTAGTTGATGACTGTTATTGATTATATATAAACTAATAATCCTTTTTACCTGTCATGTTGTTTCATTTCTGATCTGGTTGATTGCTCAGTCTACAATTTCATTTCTTGTTTAAAGGTTTTATTCATGTAAATGCTTGTAGCATGTGGGTGGAATTAGTATTTCATGTGTGATGTTTATGGATTATTGGGATGTGTTTGATCCCCAGTTTATCTATATTGTGCATGATTCAATTTTGTATTAGCTTGTAAATGTTTATTACCTCGTTGCTGATGAATTTTTAAAACAAAACCCTAAAAAAACCAATTTTATTATATTTATTTTGAGGTTGTGTTAGCTTGTTCTTGTGGTAGTCTAGGAACAATTTCTAGCACTAACACATCTAATTAGATGTAGCATGCAGTCGGCCATGTGGAGGGTGGAATTTTTCCTCCACTTGATATTCTCATCACCCCTTCAGCTAAAAGTATAAGGGGAATTCATTACGCCAGTGGATCATACTGGCCAGTATGCGAGGTGGTACATTCTTATATGTGGGAAAATATGGTAAGATCGGGTGACGACTCAAAATCTGGTCAAATCCATAGGAATAGGAAGAGTTCTTGATGTCTTAAATATGAAATTAATCATGGAATTTTCAACCTTCCAAACGTTAAGATGGTTCTCAACATCCCGCAGCTCATTCCCCTCTAGGTGGGTTTGGTTTGGTTTGGTTTGTGAGCTCACAATGGCGTGAACCAAGGTGACGCCGAGGAATACCGCTAATTGGCCAAAGTGAACACACATGCCCCGAGATTTAGGTGAAATGCATAGAAATCAAGGGTTCTTTGAACACAACCTCTTGGCCTCGGCTCACGCTCGAACTATGCGGATGGAAAATAGACTTAATCATAAGCAGAAGAGGCCTTCAATGAATGATCTTGAAGCAAATTTTGGTGGGATGGTGGAAAATAAAGGGTTGTCCTGATCCTAGGAGACCAGGAACATGAAGATGCTCAGGGTATAATGAATATCGAAGGTGTTAAATTCAATGGCCATGGAGGATTTCATTCCTGGGAAGCTACAGCCGAAGGAAGAGGAACTCTCCTTAGATGACCTCCTTTCTAATATGGAGGCCATCTTATTGGTTCTCACCAGGTTTCAACGTGATAAAATGGTGTGCTTTGATGAAAAAATGGATGCCTTAGAATGGGATATGATGGGAAAGTATTTCACTATGACACCCCATGGCTCAGTGGAGAAAACCGAACTCGTTTATCGGTGGCTTCATGCGGCTATGGATAAGGATCACAAAGGTGACAACATAAGTGCTATCCATTCCTTGCAGTCCCCTTTTTAAATGTATGTCTATTTTCCATGCCTATGTGCCAGTCTTAGTAGTGTTAAAAGTATATGTGGCTTCTCCTTTTTGAGTAATTGGGTCATAACCCTCGGCCTGGGGGGGACATTTGTAACAAACTTATACTTAAATAGAACTGTGTCAGAATGAAGACTATGTTTAGTTCTAGAATTTCTCTATTTTTTTGGAAACATTGACAAGATGCAAGCCATCCCTATTTTGTTTATGCTCTAGAGAAGCAATGAATCGCAGTCCATGGGTGACTATACTCTGTATCAACTTTTGTTTTTAATATGAATTTTTCAAATCTTGCAAAAAAAGAAGAAGTTAATTTTGATGTTATTTTTATGTTCAAATTTATTAATAACTTTGAAAATAAAGAAAATTTTTGATGTGTAGCAAGGTCTCCTTACCGAAAAACCTTTGTTAATTTGAGAATTATAGTCATTTCAAAGATATACTCTATAATATTTTTCCTTTTTTTCCAATGAAAAGATATCACATTTTAATTTTTATATTGAAAAACGGAACACAATCTTTAGGTGCAGAATACACACAGTACCAAACTAAAATCAACATATTCAAATCCTTCTGGTCTAAAATTGAAAATGTCCCCATGACATTCCAAAAACTGTATCAATTTTGAATGAAGCATTCAACAAAAAATAATAAAAGGAATGAAGCATTCAACAATGATTCTTGAATTATTCACATGAAGTCAAGAATTCATTTTTAAATTATATCGGGCCATTATTGTCTTTAGTATATATGGTCATTGACCATCCTTGTAGTTAGAACAAAACCCTCCTTTGAAAGAGAATATGCCCATTCATTTTGTTCTCGATATATATGGAAAATATGAAAAGAGTTGAATGTTCCTTCCAACTCTATGATTTTAATTCTATAACCTACAGACTGAGTTTCAAAAGATTCTTTTTTAACATTGTCGAAACACCATAAATTTGTATATCCTATACATCTTCATCACAAGCCAATTTCAAGATGATTCTCAAAGACAAAAACTATGCTCTATTATATGTTACCCTTCCATTTGCTTTGAATTCAATACTATGAGAATGAGAGAAAAAAAGAGGATCCCACCCAAACCACAGTTGTAGTCTTCTCTCGAACATGCATCGTCAAAGAAATCCCAACACCCCCTTATCATCAATAATAATTTCTTTCTAGATTCTCTCCTTAACTCTAGTATCCTAACCTTTAAATAAATTGAGCATAACCAAAACCTATGAAGTTACCTTGAAGGAAGGAATTTGTTTTTTCTCAAAGATCATTTCATTACGAGCTTTCCAAATACCCCACCATGCTAGAAAAGGAATACACTTGATGTTTCTTAATTCATCTTTCTTGAACCACTAAACCAAACATGTTTCAATAGTTTTATCACCCTATAGATTATCTATATGATGACTATCACTAATATATTTCCCAATTTTTTTAGAAAATGGAAAGTGAATAAACAAATGTTGAATGATTTCTTCATCGTTCATGCACAGGTTGTAAATGCTCACTCCAAGAAGATTCATCTTCCATAATTTGTTCCATGTAAGGAATTTTTTCTTTAAAAACAACCACATAAATATTCCACATGTGTGTGGCTCTAAAGATTACATACAACTTACAACCACTATTAATCTTCACAATGATCTAGGGACTAAACACAAGTCTCATCAAAGATTAATAACAAATAACTCATGAAAATGGTGTAATTGGGCTACAGAATGAGTAGCCACTCTGTATATTCACACAAAGAATGAGTAATCACATTACAAGATCATGCTGCAAGCATGAATGACTAGCAATTCGAATCCTCAAGGAGGTCATTCGAATTGAATGAGTGAGTCTAGCTTAACTGAATGCAAGCCACAGTCAACACTCAAGTTAACCACTGATCAAAACCCTAATTGACTCAACTGATCCCTAACTAAAGTTGGAGTGCAATAAATGACTGAGTCTAATTGAAGTAGGTTAGACACATGTCACACCAACCCAACCAACAAGTGGTAGCGCTTCAATGACTCCAATGAGCCCCGATGAGGTTAACTGAAGTGTAACTGAACATCAGGAGTGGTTGGAGGCGCCCCTGTTGACTCCAGTTCATTAAAAAATCAATTTAATGAGGAGAGGCTCCTTCACAGCTCTGTTTAACTGATTGTAACCATCAGTTAGTAATTTGGGGCATTAATGACACTTAGATCACCCCCGGAGTGCTCTAGTTAGCCTCCCCGAATGTAGGAGAAGGCTAAGTTATCCTCCTTGACTGAAGGTAGGCATGGATATGATCCAGTTGATGTCATCTAGTGCTCCTATGATGTCAATTAAGTCAATAATACTTAGTATAGTGCTTTAACTAGGCCAAATTGACCAAAATGAGTGCGTATGGTGGTAAATGTCTCCAACACCCCCCCTTAAGCTATACTCAGGAGGAGTTAGAAAACATAAATGCATAAAAATGCTAGGACCCCAAAAACTAAGGCCATAGGTCACCCTGTACAATGCTGAAACTGAAACAATTCTCAAAAACAAACTAAGTGAAGAAAAGAGGGAAAACCCAGTGGGAAAAACCCCCCCTCAAGCTGAACACTGAAAGTAGTATGAATCACCCTGATGAACTCACCCCCAACAGTGAACGGAGGTAAGTGAACTTCTTTCTGAAAATATCTTGGTGAAGATGTCTACAATCTGCTCATCAGTCGGGCAGTATTGCAGAATGATGGTCCTATCATGCACTAGCTCCCTGATATAGTGCATGTGGATCTCTACATGCTTGGTCCTCTTCCTGGTAACAAGATCTACGGATATCTTAATAGAACTTTGATTGTCACAAAATAGGATAGTGGACAAATTAATACCAAGATCAAACTCTGAAATAATTGCCTTGCAACCAAACTGCTTGGATGCAAGCATTCATCGCTCCTCGATACTCGGCCTCTGCTGAAGATAGTGCTATGGCAGCCTGCTTTTCTCTAGACCAGAAAATGGGGCCACCACCAAACATGAATACATATCCGGAAGTAGAATTCCTATCAATAGAATCACCCTCCCAATCATAATCTGTGTATCCAACCAGCTCTAGCTCGGAGTCTGCAGCATAGTGAATGTTGTAGGTCCTGGTTCCATGAATATACTAGAGGATCCTCTTGTCTGCCTTCCAATTAATATCATGAGGCTGTTGCATGTATCTTGATAGAGCATTCATGGCATAACAGATATCAGGCCAAGAATGTGTCAAGTACAACAAGCTACCAATCAGCTGTCGATAGATAGTGCAGTCCATGGGAGGTGTGCTTTTTCCTTCTTCAAGGCTAATCCCTGAAAGGAAAGGGAATGGTGCAGGCCTACATTCAGCCATGTTAAACTTGAATAATAGGTATGATATGTATTTGTACTGAGTGACCATAATCCCATCATAATTTTGCTCAATTTCGAGCCCCAAAAATTGTTTTAGGAGCCCCAAATCACTCATTTCAAAGGCATTATGGAGAGCAGTTTTGATGGCTGAAATGGAAGCAATTGTGCTACCTGTGATCAGTAAGTCATCAACATATAAAACAATAATAATCAAATGATCATCATACTAATTTAAATACACATTTGGATCTGATCTACACCCTTGGAAGTTTTGCAAGAGAAGGAAGGCATCCATCTTGGAATACCACTCTCTTAGGGCCTGTTTTAACCCATATAGTGACTTCTTTAGCTTGCAAACCAAAGATGGATAAGTGATGTAGCCCTCAGGATGCTTCATGTATATCTCCTCATGAATATATCCATGCAGAAAGGCTGACTTAACATCCATATGATGCACTTCCCAGTGCTTAGATGCTGAAATTGCCAAAACTAGGCAGATGGAGTCCATTTTTGCAACCGGTGCAAAGGTCTCATGGTAGTCCACACCTTGGACCTGAGAGAAACCTTTTTCCACCAACCTTGCCTTATATTTGTAGGTTCTTCCATCAGCAGTAATATTGGTCCGAAACACCCACTTGCATTGAACCAATTTTCTTCCCGAAGGAAGAGAAACTAGCTCCCAAGTAGTGTTTTTCTGAAGAGAATTCATCTCTTCATCCATGGCAACTTGCCATCTCAGATCCTTTCGAGCATGGTAGTAGGATTTTGGGTCTGAACTAATCATCAAATAGCAAGTTTTAGACAGCGAATTATTAGTAAAAGAGAGTGCAATACCTTCTCTTTGGAAATCAAACCGGGTTCTCCTTGGATCATCCGGATTTCCAATGTCATCTCCTGCGGAGGAGAGTGTCTGTCGGGCCCATGTGGTAAGATGATTTTGTAATTCAGGTTCTGATTTAGCATGTTATGTTTGCTGCACATTAATATCAGAAATCATATGATCCAAATCAGGTTCATCACCCCCAATTTCATCATCCAAATATTCAGTAGAATAGGAAGGAAATTCAGAAGTTTTCTCCTTCACTAGTTCCACCTCCTGAAGAGGCTCATCGAACTTGACACTTCTCTCGATGATGATCTGTTTTGTTTTGATATCTAGTAGCTTGAAACCTTTTGATTCATTAGGATTCCCAATAAATAGACATTTGATGCTTTGCGGTTGCAAAGCCCTTCTTTTATCAAGTGGAATCCGGGCCCATGCAGTGGACCCAAACACCCCCAGTTTCCACACATCCGGCTTGTTTCCGAAGTATGCTTAGAAAGGGGTCTTCCCTTTCACAGATTACTGTGGCACCCTATTATGAATTTATGATGCAGCATGCATGGCTCATCCCACAAATTTGCAGCCAACTTCTTTGATTCCAACATACAAGTGGTCATCTACTTGAGAGACCGATTCTTCCTTTCCGCTACTCCGTTCTACTGGGGAGTGTAGGGAATTAAATGTTGGACCTAAATACCACTTTGGGAGAATATGTGCAAAAATTCATTACTAACATACTCCATGCCATTATCATATCTCAATATCTTGATCTTAAGCCCAGAGGCATTTTCGATCAAGGCCTTCAATTCAGAAAAATTTTCACATACTTCAGACTTCTTTTTGAGAAAGAAGACCCATGTGTACCTTGAAAAAAATCATCAATAAAAGTCATAAGATACCTTGATCCATTCATGGATGTGATAGGCATCAGACCACTGATATCATAATGTATCAGCCCCAATATGCATGTAGCTCGGTTTTCCTTTCCCCGATCGAACTTGTGCTCAGGGTGTTTTCCAATCACACAACCCTTGCAATCTCCAGTGGTTTCCTTGATGATCGGGAGGCCTTCAACCATGGATTTTTTCTGTAATTGCTACAAATATTCAAATTTATATGGCCAAACCTTTCATTCCACAGCCTACTAACTTCATTTCCATCAGTTAGCAGAGCGGTGGGCTTTGCATCCGCCACAAAGTGGGAGAACTCATAGGCTTTTGCATGATGGTTTGCAAGGCCTTTAGCAATGAGTTTCCCATATGCAAGCTCCATTATCTCAACATCATTTGGGATGAAATAAACTCTCTTAGGCACTCCTGTATGTGTCATATGATAGACACTAAGGAGATTTGATGCCAAAGACGGTACATACAAAACATTTGAAAATTAGCCATTCTCAAGATCAACCATACCTTTTCCTTTTGAAATGATGGTGGAGTCATCTCCCATGTGGATGGGGATGGATTTTCCAATCTCCAAGGATGAAAAAGAGCCTCTTTCATCCATCATGTGGTTCAAAGCTCCAGAATCAATCAAGAGTGCTTTGGACTTCGAAGTGCTTGCCATGAGGGCATGACCTTTTTCATGATGTGGTTCCCGATCTTGCTGATCTCTCCTCTGAAATATTTTTGAAAGATTGATATGATTTCTCTCAAGGAGAGAGGTAGCTTCATCAAGCTTCTTCTTCATGCAAGCATGTTCAAGGTGTAAGCCCTTCCCATAGTATGAACACTTGACTTTTTCCTTCCCATGATGCCCTTTTCCTTTGTTCTTCCTTGTGCTGGAAGACTCATCATGCTGCTGGTTTTAAAATTTAGGCCTAGGAGCTTTGGATTTAGTTTTTGGGTTCTTCTGCTTCTTTCCTTTACCCTTCAGATCTTTGGGCCCCAATACATGGAGGGCTTGATCACGGGAGGATCTGATGATCTCCATCTAGACAAGCTTATCATGTTCACTTGTTAGGGATTCAATGAAGGCATTAAGTGTAGGCATCTTCCATCCAGGGGTTGTGAGCTTCCCCACACAAAAAGTAGAGACAAAAACTAAATAATCAGCTCCAAGTTTGGAGAGTATGGCAAGGATGAGTTGATCATCCGCCTTCTCCACTTTGCATTGCTTCAAGAGTAAGACAGTGTGCTTGAACTTTGTGAAAAATTCATTCAAGGTCTCGAAATTGGAAGGATGGAGAGACATCAATTCATTTTTGAGCTAGTAAACTCTCAAATCATCCTGCTTTCCTTATATGGTTTCCAATTTGTCCCAAATTTCCTTTGGAGTCTTCAATCCCGCAAGATGGAAAAGGAGATCCTGGGAAATAGAGAGGCACAAGAATCCGAATGCTTCCTCCTTCTTTTTCAAGAATCTTGATTTTTCTATTGCAGAACCAAGCTCATCTTCAGTGTCCATGGTGACTCTATAGAGTCCTCTGGAGTGTAGCTGAATCTCCATGTCTCCTTTCCATGAGTGGAAATTGAATGGAGTCAAAAGATCTACTGAGGAGGCCATCTGGATTTGCTGGAGCGAATGCTTCACCTGTAGAAAACCTGAAAATCACAACAGAAAGGGCAATGTAAGGTCAGACAGTCTACACATTTTAGGCTTCCATCACACCCAACATAGTCAATCAAGCAAGCTTGATCAACAAGTTCTTTACTTGGGGTATTAAGTGGTAATCCTTGGCTTCTGGTGCAGTGCTGGAGTTTTGAGCTATTGCTCAATTTTCATGCAAGATCTATCAAAAACCTTGTTTTTGAGAGATCTGAGCTTCATCCCGCTGTGAACTCTGATACCATATTAATATGCATAGTGATCTAGGGACTAAACACAAGTCTCATCAAATATTAATAACAAATAACTCATGAAAATGGTGTAATTGGGCTACAGAATGAGTATCCGCTCTGTATATTCACACAAAGAATGAGTAATCACATTACAAGATCATGCTGCAAGCATGAATGACTAGCAATTTGAATCCTCAAGGAGGTCATTCGAATTGAATGAGTGAGTCTAGCTTAACTAAATGTAAGCCACAGTCAACACTCAAGTTAACCACTGATCAAAACCCTAATTGACTCAACTGAGCCCTACTGAAGTCGGAGTGCAATAAACGACTGAGTCTAACTGAAGTAGGCCAGACACATGTCACAGCAACCCAACCAACAAGTGGTAGCGCTTCAATGACTCCAATGAACCCCGATGAGGTTAACTGAAGTGTAACTGAACGTCAAAAGTGGTTGGAGGCGCCCCTGTTGACTCCAATTCATTAAATAATCGTTAAATAATCAATTTAATGAGGAGAGGCACCTTCACTACTCTGTTTAACTGATTGTAACCATTAGTTAGCAATTTGGGGCATTAATGACACTAAGATCACCCCCGGAGTGCTCCAGTTAGCCTCCCCGAATCTAGGAGAAGGCTAAGTTAGCCTCCTTGACTGAAGGTAGGCATGGATGTGATCTAGCTGATGTCATATAGTGCTCCATTGATGTCAATTAAGTCAATAATACTTAGGATAGTGATTTAACTAGGCCAAATTGATCAAAATGAGTGTGTATGTTGGTAAATTTTCCAACAACCACCACTGTCAATGATCTTCCAAATGAACCTAGAAAATGTTATAAGCATGACTCACTAAACACCTCTCACCCTCATTATTGCCAATCCATATTAGAGTGTCTTGCTCATCTGAAAGTGATTTATGGCTCCAATGCAATTATGCCAACCAACTATTCCATTCCTCAGACAATCTATCGGTTAATTCCAATGTGGTCGTTGAATGCCAAACTTGGTGCAAATTGTTGTCATCCGCTATAGAAGCCACATCACACACATATTTAAATCCAAAAACATTTAAATGTTTAATCAATGCATGAGATAATTTGAATAGTAGTACACATCCCATTATATCGTCCACACCAACTAAAACCTTTGATTCATATCCCAATTTCCAAGCAAGTAAATCGTCAATAATCGGGAAAGCCAATGTGATAGCTTTCCAAAACATGGAACTTCCTTTAAATATTTGATTGAGTTTCTAATCCAGTCTAGAAAATCTCCACCATTTAGATATTTTCAATTTAGAATGGTTTGCCACTTTCCTACATTAGTAATGAGATTCTAGACCGATTTGGCTACAAGTGACCTACCAAAACTAAATAACTTCTTCAAATCCCAACCACTGAATTCTTTGTGTTTTTCAATTAAGCTCCAAGCAGTTCAATGTATGCCATTCCCTACTTTTCCTCACCATAATAAATTATAGAAAATATTTCTCAATTGGTTCAGGAATCCCTTTGGTATTTGAGCTATGATCATCCAGTACATAGGAATGGCATTCAACATTGCCTAAATCAACATAACTTTACCTCCTATGGATAAAAACAATTCCACCAAAAATTGATACAAATTTCAACTTTAGTAATCAACCGAGACCAAACATTCTTACAATAGTTGTTAGGTTTCAAATGGAAACCCAACTACTTGAAACTATTAGATAATGCAAATTGTTCCATAGGAAATATCTTGAAAATACTATAATGATTGATCTTCAATAGCATTATGAAAGCAAGCTGATTTATCATAATTACCATATCCTTCATGGTGCTGAAACAATCTAATGTTTCTTTAACTACCTTATCTTCCTCAACAGAATTGCCAAGAAACAATAAAACATCATCAATAAAAATGATGTGTGTTATACTTATCTCCAAACCAAAATTTATGCCTTGTTTCTGTCATTGGATTTTTGTCACTTGAAAAGATCTTATTAGGCCCTCCAGTGACTAACAGGAATAGGTACGAAGACATAGGACAACCAATCTGCAATCCCCTTCTATGTATGAAAAACTTTGAAGCCGCTCTGTTTGTGACTAAAGAAAAATTTACAGTAGTCATGCATGCCCAAATTGAGTTAACCGTTTCCAATGAGAAACCAGTCTAGATGATTGCCAGTGTGATATATAACTAGAAAGTCTAATCATATGCCTTAGAAATTTCAATTTTGATCATCTTAGCAGCCAAATCCTTAATATTTATGGTGTGAAGATATTCCTGAGTTGTACCCACTGCAGAGTGTATTTGTCTCCCATCTAAGAACCAGAATTGTTCGAAAGACATATTGGCTCAGAGATGAGGCTTAATCCTTACAGCAATTATCTTAGAGATAATTTTGTGCAAAGTATTACATAAATATATAGGACTGAAATTCCTGAAAGCAATTTTTTTCCACTTTGCGCATAAATACAACAAAAGTGGAATTGAAACTAAGAGGTATCTTGCCTGAAATTCTTGATTCTTCAATAACTCTAAACAAGTAAGTGCACAATAAATCTAAGAAAGATAGGAAAAAATCAAAAGTTCACCCATTAAGGCCATGACTCTTATCCTTCTTAAATTTCTCCAAAGCAGTTTCCAATTCCTCCAAAATGAGAGGTGAAAATAATTTAGCATTGTCATCTGCATTAATCCATTTAGGAAATAAAGAGCAAGTGTGAACTAAATCTATTAATTTGTTGGTTTCAAGTTCTATGTAAATATATCTAAAGTAGTTCACCCCTTCTTCAACTAACTAGTATAAACCCCTTACTGTTCTCCACCATGCTTGGAGAGTTCCCAAATAGTATTTACCATTTTTCTCTGATTTGTTAACTAGCGGAAAAAAAGTAGTATTCTCATCACCTAAATCCAATCAGACTACACAACTTTGAGTTCTTCTTTCTGCTTCCTTTTACCAGAGAATAGTATTTTTAGTTCGCTCTAACTTTGCAAGAATTTGTAAGTTGTCAACACTAATTATTCTTGAATCTCTAGAGTAAATATCATCACTTTTTTTAGTATCTTTAAATCTCATATCCCTGCTCTTCGTATGCTTAATATACCAATCAAGGAAAATTTTCTTCTCCAAACTCAAAGAATTAACAAATTGTCAGATGTGAGACATATCCAATTTTTCATCGAAAGTTTTCAATTTCTTTCTGGTAAGACTAACGTATTCAGAATTTTCTAACCATTGGGGATTGAATTTATAGGTCCTGTGGAGGGTTTTTTTTCACCTTTATCGAATGGAGTAATATTGGAAGGTGGTATGAACTTCCTCCTGAAACCCTCCATGATATGCTTCTCTCTACTTTCTGCATAAGTGCACTAGATAAAATAAACCTATTTAACCTATTATCAATTGCAGCCTCCCTAGTCCTTTTATTATACCACATAGGTTTAAGTACAGTAGGCTCAATGTCGATCAAGTCCATAAATTCCATCTGGAACTGAAAATACCCTTAAAGTGGATCGGGTCTAGCTCTTTCTCCAAACCACATATCTACTCAAAGTGAAATTAATATCTCCTTCTATCATAATTGGATGATCTTTTAAAAGTTTTGGCCCAAAAAAGTTGTCCTAGAACACCAATTTATAAAGATAGAGCCCATATAAAATTAAAATAGTGAATTGAATTTCAAGTTCCAAACTGTAGAAAGTCGTTCCAAGACCAGAGGCCACCAAAAAGGAATTTATAAGCTTTAAATAATCTTTCCATTCGGTCAATAAACCTCCTAAAGGTCTCTTCCATCCAACCAGGAAAAACCAACCCTTTAACAACAACTTAAATTCTTATCTAAAAACAAACTTTAGATTCTTACACAGACTTAGATATTTTTCTCATATAAATTCTTATGTCAAAACAAAATTTAGTAACTAAAATTAAGTATAATAAACTTTTTAATCCAAATAATAATCTAAAATCAAATATTTGATCATATAAGTTTGAAATAGATAACGTTCTATTCTTAAATAACTAAAGAACATTTAAAAATGAAACATAGTTGTCTTTCTAAATCTCAATTTATGTCAAAACTAACTTTAGTAACTAAAATTAGGTATAATAAACTTTTCAAACCAAATAATAATCTAAAATCAAATATTTGATCATATAAGTTTGAGATAGAGAACATTCTATTCTTAAGAAACTAAAAAACATTTAAAAATGAAACACGGTTATCTTTCTAAATCTCCATTATAAATGGAATACACAATAACCTGTTAAAACTAACTAATAATCTAAAATCAAATATTTGATAATGTAAGTTTGAGATAAAGAACGTTCTATTATTCTCGAGTAACTAAAGAAACTTTAAAAATGAAACATGGTTGTCTTTCTAAATCTCCATTATAAATGGAAGAGTGTTATATCATATTAAGAAACGGAAAAGATGTGAGTCCTCTGGAAAACTCATAAAATCATGGTTGTCTTCAAAGAAACTTTAAAAATGAAACATGGTTGTCTTTCTAAATCTCCATTATAAATGGAAGAGTGTTATAACATATTAAGAAATGGAAAAGATGTGAGTCCTCTGGAAAACTCATAAAATCATGGTTGTCTTCAAGGTTTATCGGTGGCTTTTTTGTGTTTGAGTTGACGGTTGTTTTTTTGGGGTGTCTATGATGTTTGTATGCTCCTAAACAAGTTATGGTCCTGGAGTCCAGCTAACCCGTTCTCAGGCTAGTACCAACCAGGCATCAAAGTGGGAACTCCCTGTTTTGGTGGGAAAAATTCATAGCTTGTTTTTATTTTATTTTTCAGCTCTGACTGTATCAATGGCTCACGTGATTTCTTTTTCCCGATGGATTCTGGTCGGAGTCCTTGCCATAGTTTGGTGGGGATGACACTTAGGAAAACATATGTCATGTCTGAAATGGGGATGGGGACTGAGTCTCAACCATTATCTGACTCAATGAGTGGCCTCCATAAGATGCCTTGTCCCCCCCTCTCCTCTTCGGCACTTAAGGTTGATGCTTCTCCTGTCGAGCAACAAACAAAGGCCTCCTCCATTCCTAGAAAGCTGCGTTTTGAAAAGGTGCAAAAAGGAAGACCTTTGTGTGTCATGGGTAGGGATGTCACCATCGACTTGGTTCCGACTCTCTCCATGAGGTCGCTAGAGGGAAAAATGGAGTTCATCAAAATCTCTCGCGAGGAGCTGTTGGAATGGTTCAGGGCACAATGGAAGTCCTTCATTCAAAATATGACTAGGGTTCTTTCTCTGGTTAATGGTTGGTTTGTGTTTCACTTTCTATCTGAGGAAGACAAGCAAGTGGTGGAAGAGAGCTACTGGGTGAATGGAAAGGGTTCGCTTGTCCTCTCAAGATGGAATGTGCACTTTGACCCTAGAAAAACAAAGCTTGAGAAAAGACACATATGGGTGCTTCTGCCAAGCTTCCCTCTATATTGATGGAATATTAAGGGCTCTCGAACTATGGAAAACGCCATTGGAAATTTTATCCTCATTGAAGATAGCCACTTGTTGGGATCAGATCGAAAAGCTCTGCATGTTCTGGTGGAAATGGAAGTGGCAAACGGGTTGTCGGGTGAACTAGAGGTGGTGTGGGAAGGTGGGTCATTCACTCAAATCCTTGACTACTGGAAAATACCTTTCCATTCCCATTGTTGCAGGTAGACGAGGCAGTCAAAGGTTTTTTGTTCGAAATGGAAACGGTTGGGGGATCATCCACAAAATTCTAGGGATTATGATTTGGATTCGATTGATGGTGTTCAGTTCCCTCTTCCTCTAGATTGTGAATCGGCAACATCTTTCATTGATAAGTTTTCCAGTTCCATCCCGGTCCTTCTTAAGTTTCTGCATTTGGATGAACTTTCTATTTTTTTGGTGGTTGAAGGTGGCCAAAGTAAGGTTCAGCTATCGATTGAAGGTTGCAGCATTAAGCCCCAGAAGGAGGGGGAAATGGATAATTTATCGGAGATCTCTCCTATTGGAGCTATGATTGTTAGTGAGAGGTTCGAGAAGCTTTCCTCTCCAAGGAATGGGTGAGGGGATCCTCCCTCTTTGTTCAGTTCTGATGATTTCCCCCCTCTTCCTAGGGTGCCTCCTCCTATCCAAATTTCCTCCTCGTTGTTGCACGACTCGTTATCTCCGCCCTTGGGGGGTAGATTGGTCGGGTTCCCTGAGTTACCCTGTTACTAAACAGATCCTGTGGGACCTGGTATTTTCACGATTACTTCTATCAGGAACCCAAATGTGACTATACATAAGCCTGGAAAATGGGATAAGACCGTCTCCTCCTCCCCATGCAAAATATTGGAAGAGAAGGGTCCGAAGTTGTGTCAAAACCCTGTTGCTTCGTCTCTCGTCAATAGAGGGCTTCCAAGGATTCTTGTTTCTCCATCTGTTGTTTTTGACCGAGCTCTTAGAGAAGATGAATCCCTCTTTGGAGTTAAGAAATGATCCTAGTTTCCTTCAACATAAGAGGGTTAGGTAGTGGACCCAAAAGGGCTTCCCTTGAGAGATTTCTGGACAAGACTAAGCCCGGTCTGATTCTGGTTCAAGAAATGATGACAAATGCGATTTCAGCCTGTCCTTTTTTTCTAAAAATGAAACCATCTTGGTGTGTTTCACCAAGTGATTCAAACGGTATGTCGAGAGGAATGTTGGTGGCTTGGAATCCCCTGGTGGCGAATTTAAAGGTGTATGTATCTAAAGCAGGCATTTTAATGGAGGGTCACTTTATTGGTTTCTCTAAATGTATTACAATCATCAATATCTATATGCCCTATAGTAGAAGGATCGAATTTTGGGAACAAATCTTTCAGTCAGGTCTCTTTAAAGATAAATCCCTCATAGTTGCTGGTGAATCTAATCATACTCTCTCCATGGATGTGGTATGGGGAGCTGGGAGGTGTGAGGACCCTATTTCTGATTTTTTTAGGGAAAATATGGAGGAGGTTCATCTCATTGATATTGAGCCAAATGTCTTGTCTCCGCTTGGTTCAATGGAAATTGTGGGGCGGCCAGCATGGCTAAAAGGCTCGACAGGTTCTTGATGGATGAAGATCTTTGTGAGGCTTTTGGCAGATACAGATCTTGGTCTCATTCCATCAAATTCTCTGATCATAAAGCGGTGGTGTTGGAAATTGATTTTGATAAATCGAGGGTAAAATTTCCATTCAAGTTTAATCCTGTCTAGTTGGAAGACCAAAGTTTTGATGCCTTCATAAAGGAGAAGTGGTGCTCTCTCTCGAGAACTCACTATCCTTCAGCTATGTCTGGGATGGTTTCTAGGTTGGGAAATTTGAAATCTGAGGTTCAGAAGTGGGAGAAAATAAAAAAGGTTGAGGAGAATGAAGAATTAGAGAAGCTGGAGGCAGAACTGTAGGCCTATTACCTTGCAGTGGATGATTCCCTATTCTCAACCAAGAGAAATATGAAATTGAAGTGTTTGGAAAATAAACGGAGTATCATCCTTAGGCATAAGGTGGAGACTCTCCGTCAAAAAATCAGAGCGATCTGGATTAAGGCAGGGGATTGCAACTCGAAATACTTCCATAATTATGTCAATAATCGTAGATTGTTGAATTCAGTGTGGGAAATTGCCTCTAATTCGGGTTTACTATGTAGGGATCATTCGTCGATCTGCAAGGTGGCCTCTGAACATTTCAAATCTTTAATTACTCATCCTAATTCTTTTAATATTTTGGATCAGCTTAGTACGATAAAAACTTTCCCCGTATTTTCAATGAAGAAAATCGGGCTCGAGTGGACAGGCCGATGTCATTGGCTGAGGTAAAGTCCTCGTTGGATATGTTTTCCATGGACAAAAGTCTAGGCCCAGACGGCTGGACAGCTAAGTTTTACAAGCATTTCTTTGAAATTCTTGGTCCTGAGATCGTTGAAGTCATGGAGGAATCTTGTTCCAACAGATCCATTGATGAAGTTCTGAACTCAACTTTTCATACGCTAATTCCAAAGAAGGATTGCCCGGAATCCTTTTTGGACTATAGACCGATTTCTCTGTGTAACCTGCTTTATAAATTGATCACCAAGATCATAGCAGAAAGAATCAAACCTATCCTAGGGCATTTTATCTCTACAGAACAGTTCGCCTTTCTCCTGGACAGACAAATCACTGATGCTATGGGGGTGGTGCAAGAATGTCTCCATACGGTCAAAGTGAACAAAAAGAAGGCGATTTTCATGAAACTCGATTTGAAAAAGGCCTACGACTGTGTTGATTGGTTGTTTCTAAAGTTGATCCTCCTTCAAGTGGGTATGTCGCCTAATACAATTGAATGGATTATGCCTCCTTCAAACTAGCCTTTCCTTTTGTGACCAAACTCCATAATCCAGATTCAAAAATATTTTGCCACATACTCTTCATGGATAAATTTGTATTAAACCATTTCAAAAATGTTATGTCCCAACACCCCAAATATTTTGGCAAAGCAAGTATTTCCTAGGAAACCAAATGAAATTTGTTCTCTGTACCTAATCCACACCACAGGAAATGGAATACTTTTTAATGAATAATGTTGATAATTTCCTAAGGAATTATTACCAAAGAAAACCAATATACTAGTATTCCCTGAAGAACAACTTTGACTAAAGTGAGCCTTGCTCCCGAAGGAAATGATCTATAAGCCCAATTTCCAATCCTTTTTAGTTTTTTTAACTAACCACATCAAGTCTTCATTCATGTATTTGTTAGGCTTCAACATATATCCTAGATACTTAAATGAAGAATCTAAACTCTCTATTTTATACTGAAAAGGAGAGCAGACTTGAGATAAAACATCATCATAAGCTTTATACTGATAAAATAAAGATTTCTCCATACTAATTTCCATACCTGAGGAAAAGCAGAAAAATGATAAGATTCCATGTAGAATCTTCCATTCCTCTAAATTTCGAGAACCCGAAATAATCACATCATCAACAAAAAGAAGATGAGTGATCTTCAAAGAAAATGAAATATTTATACGATAGAGTTTTCCCTTCCTCTTTGCTTCTGAAATCATTCTACTCAGTCCTTCAATAACCAACAAAAAGAGTAGCAGAAATAAATGGCATCCCTATATGAGTCCCTTGGAACTTCCAAAAAATCTAGTAGGAGCCCCATTAACAAGGACTACATAGTTTGCAAAAGACACACAAGCTAGAATCCAATTTGTTACTTCAACAGGTATTCCAATCTGAAGTAGAATGAGCTTGAGGAAAACCCAATTTACTTTATCATAGGATTTTCCCAGATCCATTTTCAAGATTAAAGAGCTTTGGTTTTTAACCTTGACTGACTGTAAACATTCTTGAGTGACTCTAATAACATCCAAGATTTTCCTATTGGACAAAAAAACAAATTGTTCTTTAGAAATTACTTTTGACGACTTTGGTTTTAAACGATTTGCAATAATTTTGGTAACCAATTTATAGACTAAATTGCATAGAGCAATTGGACTAAAGTCTGAGAAAGATTCGGGTTTGTCCTTCTTAGGAATAAGTGAAATGAATGTAGCATTTAAACCCCCAGACATATAACCTTGTCTTTTCGACAGGTCCACCACCTCCAAAAGATCATTCCCCATAATGTAAAAAATAGTTGTAAAAAGTTCCATTATCCAACCATTTGGACCGGGACTTTTATCTTCTGCAAATTTTAATAAATCATTTTCCACCTCTTCTAAAAAGATACGTATTCCAAGTTGTAAGCCTTCCTCTTTTGATAAAAAAGAAGGATAATGTCTAACCACTCTCATTTGATTGCCTATATCTGAACTGCCATAACCTTTAAAATGATTACTGAAAAAATCAATAGCTTCCATATGAATATCTATATGAGTATTAAGCATATTTCCTGAAGGAGAAGTGATATCCCAAATAGTATTCAGATTCTTTCTATCAAATGCAAATCTATGAAAAAAAAATGTATTATTGTCTCCAAAGACGATCCAAACCACTCTGCTATTTAATCTCCATGCTTCTTCTTCCTTTTTCAATATAAAATATTTCTTGCATTCCAAATCAATTAACTTTTCCCTCTTTTCTTCAGCAAAATTGAATGACATATTATCTTCTAGAAGTTCATGTATTTGAGCTTCAATCAAATAAAGATCATTTATTTCTTCCTCCTCTATTGATTTGATCCACGATACTACTATATGCTTGAGTTTTTTGAGTTTAAAATTCAGACTATCCATCACATCCAAACCTTCAGGAGGTATTATATTTACCCAGAAAAGATCGAACCATCTTACAAAAAACCTCATCTTTCAAGCAAGTTTGATTAAATTTAAAGGGGAAATTTGTAGGAACATATTCCCATCAAACTGGAGGGAAATTGGAGTGTGATCTAAAATATTTGAAACCAGGTTCCATGATCTGTATTTAGCACAACAGTCCAAAATTGATTCAGACATTAAAAACTGGTCCAATATTTTTCCAACACCATCATCCCCCAATCTCTTGTTTTTCCAGTGAGACATATTTATTGGGAACAATATCAATCTACTTATTTCTCTCGAATAGGTCCAGAAAGAACGAAGCCAGTGAGTCCACAAAAGACATCATACCCCATGATTCATATGAGTGTAATGTGAAATTTAAATCACATGCTACTATCAAGTTAGGTAAATTTAGAAATCCACATGACTCAACTCTCTCCCATAATGTCCTTCTGTCTTTGTAAGGTGCATAAATATTTAGAAAACTGGAATCTTTAGAAAACCATTTGACCTTCAAGAAGAATTCCTGCATAGGTTTTATCAGGTGTCAAATTACAAACCATTGGATTCCAGATAACCAAGAGACCTTATGACTAACCATTTTCATCAATTGCACAGACCTCCTAGTCCTTCAGAAAATTCATAAATAATTCACAATCCTTTACACCCACTGTCATTGTTTCCTAAATAAAATAAATATAAGATTTATTGGACTCAAATAACCTTTTGAGGGATCTAGATTTTGGGTCTCTCCCTAACCCTTTAATATTAAAAAAGATGCAATGCATTAAGGAACATTCTTAAGGGGAATCAACTCTCTAATGGCCCCCAAGTCATTTTCATTTTTCAGTAAACCCTCTTCAGCTTCCTGAATTCTAGTGATAGGTATATTCCTTACCTAAATTGTCCCCTCTAGCTTTATCCTCCTTTGTTCTATACTTCTTCCTAATAGTTACATTTTGATGACGAACGGAGTTTATAGGATTTTTCTACCAGTTTATGAACATAAATACTTAGAGTGGTTTTTACATTTTCACACATAAATACCTTATCATTTCCCAGAATAATCCCATTCACCTCCATACCTCTAATAATGACATCAAGTTTCTCTCTTCTTGGGTACTAACTCCAAAAAACTCATAGGTGAAAAAGTAAAAATCTCATCTTTGTAATTTTACCCCTCGAAAAAACACAGCTTCGAACCATTGACATCAGAAATTACAATTAGACTCTTATTTTGGTTTCCAAAACCCAAACCTTGAACTAAAGAAATATTGTAATTAATGTTGGTGTTTTCACAGGCCCGATTCATGTTTATTGTTTTGGTGTGGATACCTGTGTCAGTTTTAGTACTAGTCGACGTATGTTTCGGACTGCTGAGCAGAGTCCATCATCGCATTTCTTCCTGATTATGGACTCTAATCAGCAGTCCGAAACGTACGTCGACTTGTACTAAAAACTAACACAGGTATGCATACCAAAACAATAAAGATAAAGAAATATTTTCAGGAAGATTTTTCCTATCACAACCCCTATACATAGAAGAATCCCCTATATCATTTTCTAAATCTTCAAGGACAAAATTTCTATCTATAGCCACCTTACCCATTCTATGGTCTAAAACCTTTTCCACAATTTTATTAAAAGAAGCTCTTTTAAGGAGAGATATCTGTAAGGAGTGGGAGAGGCAATTGGGGCCATACCTTGTAAAAATTTGTCTTCGGCAAAATAGGGATGATCAGGAACCAGTGTTGAAGAAGGATGCATTCGTATGTCCAAGAATTCCATTGAAACATTGGTATTCTCTGCCTCCGAAAACCACTTAATACTTGGACAATTTCTTCTCAGGTGACTGGTATCCCTACAATTTAAGCATCTAAATGATATTCCTTTGTATTCTAGTCTTTGCTCCACAACTTGGTAACCCCATCGAATATTTAGTTTCTATGGAATTCCTTCCATCGTGTCTAATTCCACCAAAACCCTAGCCAATTTCCTATACCCTTAATGTAGCATAGAGTTTTCCACAGAGATGAATATTCCCAAATGATTTTCCAAATTTATGAAGATATCCCTTGACCAAAATTGTATAGGAAATCCTGGAAAAAGAAGCCATAAATGTTGCTTGGTAATTTTTTGTCTGTGAGGATTAAAATTGACCGACTAATACCATAGAACTAAAGACCCTTCTTCAATCACCCAAAAATTATCAAGAATTCCATGGGCATGTTCTTCCAAGAGAAAAATAAAGCAAAACTAATCGTTTGAGAGCCAATGAACCTATGGGAAGTAATTTAACAAGGGTTTCTAGAAATTTTTTACCCATTTAATCATTTCTACATGATTCATTCTTAGATATTCCAATCTCCCCATAAGATCCCTCCTTGTAAGCCCTTCAACTTTGTCCAGAGTTATGTCCTGACCTACCGTGAAGTCCTCAACCTCATATTTAACCTTAAAAGCATTATGTTTCCTTTGATAGCGGGATATTCCAACAATCGGTCCCAAGGGACTCAAAATTTGAAGAGGATGATTGAAAAAAGTCTGTTCTAGACTGGTATTAAGATCACCATTCTCCAACTCTACCTTATCAAACCCCAAATCCTCCTTAAACTTATAAAAAATAACTGCCAAAACACTATCCCCACAGTCTTTTACACGCTCACTAGGGTTTGGAGAAACAAAAAGACTCATTTCCTGCTCAAATTTGAATCCCTTGAACTACATATCGAGGGAAAAAATCTTTCATTAAAAGCATGATAAATGTCGTTAATGATAGTCTTGTCAGGAGACATGTCAGAAAGAACTCGTTTTGGAAGGTTTAAGGGTTTTTGTAAAACAATATTGCACTGGAAAGACTTTTTACCTTTTTTTTTATTTTTCGGCATTGTACATAAAGGGATATTCTAAAGAAAATACTAACCAACAAATAAAAAACCTTGTACCAAAAACTACAAAAAGTATAAAAAAATATCACTTGAAAAAACTAAACACACTAAGTAGATCTAGAAATTTCTACAGTGACTAAAACAATTAAAAACTTTCCACTTTTTTAAAACTTGGTTGGTACTAAGACAGCCGAAATGGTTGGCTTAACTCCAAGCTCATTGCAGAAACAACCATTACTACCTAGTTAGTGTTTTTCAGACTCCAAATCACCTGCTCAAGGTTTCCCTCCATCTCCTTCAAATCTACCAACACATAACTTGATAATAAATTACTTTACTCTAAGTTGTGTGCATATGGTCATATAAATATACATTATTTTTTAATTTTACGATTATAAATTTTAACCAAACATCATCATTGTCGTCATTAGAATGACTAAAGGAAAACACATTATTTAGAAATTGCCCCAAAAAGGTGCAATGATACATTTATAGGTTGTTGTTGAAGGGTGAAATGGTTGAAAAGGAAAACTAATATCGAATTAGTGTTTTGTAAAGGAGCAATGCATTTTTTTGTTTCTTAAAAAGGTTGTGGCACATTTGACAATCAATGTATTTATATATAATTTAGTATAAAAGGAAACCAAAGAAAGCTAGGAGAGAAGTTGAAGGTGTGAGTCAAAAGACAAATTGAATGTGTCGGTTACCAGGCCTTGTTTTCAAGGAAAAAGAGTCTCGTGGTTGTCATGTTTATGTGATTATGGTATTAGTGAATCATTCTGAAAGTAGAAGCTTACAAATGTAAATGTTCATTCTTTTCTATCTGTATTGGGACTTGTTTTGCAAGTCTCTAGTGTCTCTCAGCAACCATGTCCTCCATCAATTCCATTCAGTGGCAAGCTTTAGTTCCTCACCCACTCTTGGTAGCCTATGCCAATCTATGGTTTCTATAGCATTGTAACTTTACAAAACTCATGGATCACACCTCCTATTTGTGCTTTCTAGGTGTGGACCTGTTGAGGCCTGGAAATTCGCAGGCAACAACAGCAAGGGATTCTCCCCAGTCAACGTTCCCAACTAGCCCGTGACTGTTTGGTGTAGGGAATCCGTCCGGTTTGCGGTCCGGCTACCGTAGGTCAAGTAACAAAAACAAAGGGTTTTACCGGTTGCGTCCCGGTCCACCGTATGTATTTTTGTATTTTGACTTTAAGTATGATATGCAAGTGCCTATCTAGGATGCAAATTGATGTAGAATGCAAGGAGTGGTCACAATGTGATGCGCAGGTTCTTACCTCTCGTCTTAGACTCTATTGCATCTAAATCACACACAACTAGAAAAAAATACTATCTAAGTTGTCCCTAGGGAGCGAGATTATCAATTCATGAGTAATGTAGTATTGTTCATATGTTAAGATAAATTACAGATAGTTGTTCTTAGGATCAAAAAACATAAACATGAATAAAATATACATGACAAGATAGCTCGTCAACCGTTAAAACATTCATTACCCATAGTGGAAATTATCACAGAATAAACCAGAGAACATTCAAATAAGAACATAGGTTCAGAAAGTTAGAACGCTCTCACTATTAATGAAACACAGCTGAAAATGAAATAGTTCCCCTTCAACATTGTTCATTTCATCACATTTAAACATTCCACATGGCACTTTCTTTAACAGGAAAAAATTTGTAATTTTATTATTGCGAAACGAAGTAGTTCCTCTTACAACAAGTAGTTCACAAGTTTCTCTGGGAAAAATCCCCCCTCCTCCTATCTAATTCTTCTATATTTATACAAAAAAGCAAAATGGTTGGGCTGCCCATAAATGACTTTTGGGCTTCCCCAACTTTTCACCTCCCACACTTTTCTTTCATTAAGTGTTTATAGAATTTACAACATATTACAATAAAACAAACAAATAAAGTGCTTATGAGGAGGGTCCCGCTTGACTATTCAAGAACTTCTTCCATGCTGAAGCCTCTGAGGCAATGTTCTCGAACTCGGAAGGTTCTAAAAAACGAATATTTATTTCAAATTTAGCGACATGATTTCTTATTACTTCTATCCTAATTGAGCTCAAGCGAAGTTGGTCCTCTAGTAACTGCACACTAACCGCGGAATGAGCTACTTCCTTTCTCAGGGTCTCCTCGTCTAGGGCTTTGATGTGCTGAACCCTTTGTCCATCTTCCTGATATTTTCTTTGCAACATCTCCAAAAATAGGCTGTGGTCCTAAAAAGTATCAATTCATTGTTCAGCCTCAACCTAGAAACGATTATAAGTAATCAAAAGCCTCCTAAAGAATTCTACACAAGCCCCCTTTGTCTTCTTGACAGCCTTTTTGAATTCTTCGACTATGTTTATGGAAAACTCCAGTAGATCATAGTCTTGCCTTAGGCTTTGTTGATCTTTTACTGGCAGATCTACAAGAGTTTCCTCATTTGCTTCTAATCTTGCCATTCTTCCCGTCAGGACTTCTAAGATGTCCTACGATCTGTCTACAAAATATGAAGAGGTTTCCAAAATCTCTTCTAGTCGATTGTCTACCTGCAAGATCTTGCACCTTTCTTCCTCTATGGCTACTTGTAGCTGGTGCATCTTGCTCCTTTGTGCTAGAACATGCTCCTTGAAATGCTGAAGGTTGACTTGCTGTTCCTTGGGCTCTTCTAGAGCTGTTGTTAATGAGGTAACCTGTTCTTTAAGCTCTGCAGTCTGCCCCTGAGATTGCCTCTCAGATTCCTCCAAGGTAGCTTTCTATAGCTCCAACTCCCCTATCTTACCTAGCAACTGCTCCTTTTCTGTGTGAAGACTTTCGCATACCGTCTTCAACTCATCCTTTTCTAACCTTAAACCTTGACATTCCTGCTGCAGTTTCTCCAAAATTCCTTGGGCAGCCTCCAGATATCTCTTTTCTACTTGGAGAAACTGGAGCTAAGCTTTTGAAGACTTCATTTCATGTTGCATGTCCTCAAACTTTCTTTTCAATCTACTACTTTCCTCCCTCTCTCTTCTCAGGGTATCCTTTAGCTAGGCAGCAGACTTCTTTGACTGTTCAAGATCAATCATTATCCGATCTACATTGTCCTCAGAAGCATGGATCAATGTTGCTCCAGCTCTGATGGTGAACCTGGTGTCCTTGTCTGTCCCATATACTACAGTTGTATCATTTATCATTTTACCCGCCTACCCCCCAGTATCGATCTTCCTTTCGGTCCTTTTTTACAATCCTCTTTGTTTCTTTGTCATAAAAAATAGTGTTGAAGTCCGGCACCTCCTCTCCTTTCTTCTGCTCGAAAGGAATTAGTCTTAGGGTGGGAACAACAGCCTATCCCAATGTGCTACTAGCAGCTGCCTCAGATTCTTGAACATTAGGATTACCCACATCCTGAACTTGGATTTCTACAGGATCGGAAGCTTGTTACTCAGTCAAATTTAACCTTTCTGCTTCTTGCTTCCTCAGTTCCTCATCCATCTTCCTTTTCCTTTCCTCTTCTTCAATCCTAGCAACTTCTTCCGCCTTTCTAGCTGCTTCCTGTTCAGCTCTTCTCTTTTCTTCCTCCTCAACTTTAAGCCAGCTTTCGGCTTCCTATGCTAGTCTCCTAGCATCTTCATCCCTTTTCCTAGCTTCCTCTTCCTCCGCTTTCTTTTGTTCATCTTGTCCTTTCCCGCATTTAGTGGTGATTTTCTTTTTAAATCTTCTTCTTAAGGCAGTTATGTTTTTTGCACTGTGGAAAATGGACTCATCTTTATCCTAGTGGCTGGTGTACTCAAAATGTACATTTACCTCCTTGCAGTTGTCGGCCACTTTATTCCGGGAATCATTCCTATGGAAATTTATTTCCCCAAGATGGAATTTCCTCAATTCTTCTACAAATTCATCGGCTTTCTTGACTATTGTGAACTTATAGCTCCCCAACTTGAATGGTAAGGGAGGATAAGTTGCCTTCTTATGTTCAAATAGAAAAATCCCAATGTCGTCTAAAAAGACATGCCTGACTGCCTCTTTGTGGACCATGTAGTCAGTGGCATATTTTGGCAGTAGTGAGGGTGCTCTGGAGCGTCCATACATTCTGAAATACAATCCATCTTCCGTCAAGTAATAATATGCATATTCTTCAATAACCTGCAATGATTCCTCCGACATGTAGTTGCACTCTTTTAAGAAGATCAATGTATATAATGGCATGATGAAGTGTTCACACACTTCTCTATAGTGACTGTGGTATTTGTGTGCCCACAGTGGCTTGTAGGCTGAGTAGACTGGTGTTCTCTCCCGATCCCAGATACACCTCAGATTTGGGAAGGGTTGGTTGCATAGTATGCAATCGATTAGTGTAGAGCTCATGTAGAACTCTGATTTCTTCTGGGACACCCCTCCCAATGCTGAAGCAATGAAGGCCGAGAGGCTGTTGGATACAATGTTCGCCCAGTTAAAAACGGTACCTTGGGTTGCAACATAGAAGATAATAGGCACCCATCCCAACTTAAAGCTTTTACCATGTGCCCTCCCGAAAATCCTGTTCAGCATCAGGGAAATGAACCTGTAAGGGGTCCTTAGGGTGGCAGTATCATATTCCCCTGACGGCCTAGTCCTGAAACTCTTGCCAGGCACCAGCATTCTTTTCAGTGTCTCGACTAGGTCCAGATTAATGGTCTTTAGCCAGTCTTGAGTCAGGTATACCTGGGCCTCCGGTAAATGATAAGCTAGTGATATGTACCCAGGGATATAAGCAGCATAACGCTGCTTGTCAACATTGGCCAAAATCATGGTGGTCACATCTGCCCTGGGAAGAATCCATCCAATCACCTCTGAGCACGAAAAAAGCTCAGGTCTGGTAGCAACCCTCATCAAAGCAGATCTCTCTATATTTGCATCTATGGTTTCCTCCTCAAAACCTGTGTCAGGTACCTCCCGGTGTGTTATTAGTCTGTAGACCTCCCCCCATTTATACTCAGGTTCCACGCCCACTATGCATTTGGTATCTTCGTAAGTGTATTCAACTTTGGTAACAATTTCAACCTCGAGTTCCTCCTCTACTATAGGATCCTTCTTCTTCTTACGTTTAGACATCTCGAATTCTGAAGAATTTACCTGTCATACACAAAATCTTTTAGGTTCTGTTGGGACATTCCTAGATAACATTAAAAAATGGAGACAAATTGTACGAGCATTTTACCTCGTTTAGGCTAAACATGATTTTAGCTATGAAAATAAACAAACAATACTAAAAACCAAGTGTTCCTGTGAAAAATAAATCTGCCAAAAGAGCTAAAACCCGCACATAACTAAAGATCAACTCATAATATCATGGCATTTTTAAAACGAAGAAAACCCCCCTCCTCCCGTCAAGGAGAAAACAGTCTCAAATCCCCCTCTCGACGCTATGAACTAAATCGTTCCATGGAAAAAATGATACCTAATCCCAAGTGAAGGATACTTCATTGTGATAGTGCACTTAACTTGCTTTATGCTTGAGGTTGGTGGTAATGATGGATAGCAAAACGGTTGAACAAAGTGAACATAAGGTGATGGGGTGGTGCCTCTAAACAATTGATACATTCGGCTTGGACGTGGAGAATAAGAGGAGGCTACCTCTTGCAAAGGGCACTCGCACCAAGCTCTGAATAGACAATGCATTCTGAACCCTGATTTGGTCCATGGTTCGTGCTCATATTTACCAATCTCATTCCAAGTGGGGAAAAACTTCAAAATGCTACTGTGGTTCACAAAAACAAGGGCGACCATACTGTGGAACCAAAACCTCGGCATCTCTGAAGTAAACAAGACAACGCCCTCCCCGAACGGCCATACACAGACTGGGGAATATTGGTGCGAACAGTGTAACAGTCGTCTGCACCAGTTTCCACAGCAGTTGAGTGCGGGTTGCAAGCTCATAACGGTTGCGAATGTAATCATCAAGCAAAACAACAAAAACCCCCCACCGGGAAGCCATACCATTTACCTAGATTATATATACATGCTGAAAATGGAAAACTAGGTATCCACTAGCCACCAAGACAGGAACTAACCAAGGGCGACAAACTCAGTTTGACCATTCGAACGGAAAGGTAAAACGGGCATAAGGGCCTACCTGGCAATGTGTTGCACAACTGGTCTAGAAAAAACCGCAAACCTCCACGGCGAATCCACCTAGGAGCGAGGTACCGACAACGAGTACGATGATCTGCTCGAAGTGACAATGACAGCATAGGAAAATCGCAAAACAACAATAAAAAGGAATAAACCCCGACCCCAATATATACGCCGCAGTCAACACATAATCAGTGGGAAAAATAAACCTATCGGGTGGCAAAACAACTAGGGATCGGCGATCCTATCAGTATCACCTCCGCAACGGCTGATGATGAAACGGTTAGGAGACCCGCAATGGCATCGACAAGAGAAACAAATAAACTTCACATCGGAGCTCGCCAAACTTAGGCCTCGGACCAATAGTTGGTTGAAGAGCTGCAACGGTGGAAACCATAAAAGAACCGAGTTCCGTAGACCAATCAAAATCGGGGTAAAAATAAACATGACTATCGGTCAAGCGGAAAACAAAATCAAACTACATCGGAAAGATAGTGCTTTCCAAAGCCGCAACAACGAAAGTTGAAAGCCTAAGGATCCACAAATCAACACAGCAGGAATCGGGAGAAGTTAATACAACCATCGGGGAACTCCACAATACATCATCCGCAGTGGCAGAAAATGTAGAGACAAACGTTCCAACGGGATCTTAATACGGCCGCTGATAAAGAAAAACAAATAAATCATGTCGGGGACCAATGACCCTGGGATCAGACTTGATGTCCTGTTCGTCTCCACAACGGCGGGCGTGCAGTTGACTGCACTCCCAAATCAATAGTCTAAAACACTTCCGATGGCAAGGAAAAATCAATACAAACCGTAAAACATCGCTGACATAAAAGTAATCCTTGAGCAAACATCAAACAAAACCAAGGAGCTGATTAAAACGAAATAAAAAGGAGGGTCCCAAAAAATTTTGAATTTTGGGAAAATGTTGCAGCTGCAACAATTGGCGACTACTTGGTGAACCCCAAATTTCTGAATCAACTTCTTCCCAGTAAAATACTATTTAATCATTTAACTGATAAGTTGAATTATTCTAGATGCTTGTATTCCTAAGATGCCAAACACATGCATTTAAATCATTGATGACAGTCCATTCTTTGGAAATGGGAAACCCCAAAATATTCAAAGTCCGGATAACTCTTTTGAGGCTTAGTAGGTGGGTTTTATTTTACCTCTGCCTTTGGGTAGTTTCTAGCTTGGACACCACAGGATCGTAACATCTGGTAAACAGAACTATTCATTTGTTCATCATTCCCATGCCAATTGCACTTTGTGCCCTTTTGAACTTTTGTTCTTTTGAGTCCTCCATATACCTTTCTTTCTGAATTTTATTCAGGCTCTTCTATCCATAGTGTCCTTTTGTGTGAGAGATGTATTTACTTTTCAGCTCACAGACGAAGAAGAACTTTTGGTAGATTGATATTCATGTTTCTGATACTTTGCTTTGATATGTATTGCTTCTTTTAGGAGTTTTGACTCTTAACCGCCTTTAGGCTTTTAAAATTATGACATGGGATCATTTATATATAATAGCCCGTTCACCTTGCTTCATCTATGTGGGTCCTTTTCTATCACCCCCTGGGACATCTTAGATGTGAAGTGGATGGATCCTCGAAATAGTATTCCAGACCTTTTAATTCTGATTTATTTTTAGGGGTTAAGCAGGACTTCAATGAGTGCATAGCCATTCAGGAAAACTACTTAGTAAAAGAGATTCTGTCATTTTAAACAAAATGGATAGTCTTATCCCAAATATTTCAGTTAATTGAGAACCCTGATGCCTTCCATGCAACCAAAAGTTTTCCTCTTTTATTCAAAACAAACCAAAAAAACCAGAAACAACAGCGGTAAATCAAAGTAAAAAAAACTGCATCGAATTATTTATGTGCAAGTTCATCAAATCACAGTAAAACTTAAGAACCAACCACTACCTGATCAGTTCTGTGCCCACCCCCTAAAATCTATCAACTTATGATTCCAGGGGCTAGGCTTGATCGCAAATGTGAAATACCTAACCATTATCTAATTCTTCTATTTTTGAAACCGAAACTACGTCTACCAATTTACAATCAATCTCATCAACCTGTGAACATTAAAGGAGATTAGGCTGAGTGTCAGTCATACTGCTAGCTTCTTCTGATACATGATATCTTAGTTCAAGCTCCGTTAGATAATTCCCCAAAACAAAATTTTTTGATTCCTTTCCTTCTTCCAACTTAGTGATAGTGTGTTTCATGTAAGGTTCCCTTAAAATTTTGATCCAGTTTGGGACCCCCTTATGAGGCAACCATAAATGTGACCAATCTGAAGAAAAATACCCCTTCAACCTCGCGGACCAGTCTCAGTTCAAAATAATCCCATGTCCATCCGGTATGTCTGCCACTACAATATCAATAAATTGACATATCTTTTCATTTGCAGATAAACGAATGAGAACATTTTCCATTTCCCCAACTAGACACTAGTTCTGTCTAATTGAGTGACTTCCCAAGCAGTAGGTTTTGGCTGCCCATTAATTTTTTTGCAAACTGTGAGTGGCATAACATTCACGGATGATCCAGAATCTACCAGACAATTATGCACCTTATGGTTCAAAATTTCCAGAGTCAAAAGGAAAGGTGGGGTTTTAAACCTAGCTTTCCCTTCCCCAATTGATTCGACATCTTCCTCCACAAGTTGGTTTTCGGTGGGTATATCTTCCTCTGGTTCTTCAGGCCTTTTAGTATTTTCTTTGCTAACACCTACTTGGTCTTCCATAGGCTTAGCAGGCCTGTTGATTTGCTTCGAATCCTGGCTGATAATGGTGATTTCAGGTACTTTGTCCTTAACATTATTCTTTGGTTGTCTCCTGACATTCTCTTGCAACTTCTTAATTTTTGAGATTATTGAATTGTCTTTGTTTACCAAATTCAGGTCTTTTGTTGTCATTGGTATATTCTTAGGTTTAAGAGTACTTTTTTCTGTATCAAACAGCGAGACACAATCCCATAAAAACATGGTATCACTTTCTTGTTTTTCTATGGGCTTATTACCTTTTTCCTCTTCATCACTATCCTCAGTCAATTTAGAATCCAAGAGTTGATTCATCACCAACGTCATTGAATTTAACCATTGAGGACAATTCTTTTCAGAATGGGGTTGTTGGTGAAAAGTGAAAAAATTATCCATCCCTACCTCTGTCAAATTCATTGATGCTGAACCGTGTGGAGGGGTCTTGAATTGGTTGTTATCTTCTCTTTTTTTATAGTAAGGCTTATAAGCTTTCTGAGCTTATTTTTCCTTCTCCAAATGTATTATTCTGTTGGAAAGCTTTTCCATCATCTTTAACATCCCCTCAAAATCATGTGATTGCTCCTCTTTAGGTTTAGACAGCAATAAGGCTCTTTTCCCGGAAGTTTTTTCTCTAGATTGCTCGAGATAATCTTCTATACTTTCTTTTTCGGCCTCTACTCTTTCTGCTTCTTCATAAGTATATGCTAACGTAGGCTTAACTTGAGCTTTTGTGAACATAGCCAAGTCCGGACCTAAAGCTGAGGTATAATACTCAATTAGAACTTTATCAGAGGGCTTATCAGTTGCAGAGAAGTTCTTAAGGTAAGCAGAAAATCTTTGAGTGAAATTGTGTACCTTATCTTTCCTTTCTTTTTTTAAAGCGCCTAAACCTTTCATTAGTGCTACATGCGTCTTTTGGGCTGCATACTTACTTCTGAACATCCTTTCAAAGCTATCCTAGTCTCGGATAGAGTTTGCAGGCAAACCAAAATACCATGATGCTGCTGTTCCTTTAAGGGTATGCAAAAATAGTCTACAAACTACATCCTCATATTCCCCAGCCCTCAATCCTTCTATTGCCAAATAGAATCTTTGTAAATGGTCATCTACTAATATATTCTCATTTGGATCAAACTTAGGCAGCATCTTCTCAAAATCTTGAGGTAAGTCATGCAACGGAGGTGTTAAGTTCAGGGGTGATTTGGCTTTCCAAGCTGGTGGTGGATTTGGTGGGTTAGGTGGCTGGTTTGCATTTACACCTGCCATGAGTCTGGGTGGAGAGTGAGGAGGTGAAGGAACAGGAGTCCGCACAGGAGAGCAGGAAGGTGTGTTTGGGCCTACTTGATTTAAGGGCTGAACAACTTCCTGTAACGCTACTTCTACCAACTCTTCCAAATCTCCAACCAACACGGAATCTTCCAAGATGGGATGGTCTTTCTTCTTATACTCTCTTCGGGGTAAATCAGGGATAACGGGTAATCCTCCAATACTCTTTACATAAGCCCATGTGTGTCTTCTCAGATCATTTACTACTTGGTTGTCCGCAGCAAACAAATGTTCTCTATTCTCTTCAGTATTTGGATCAGGAAACAAACTGCTTTCAAAACTATCACTGGTGGAGTTAGTTCGAGGAAATGGATTTCCTCGGCCAACCATGCACTGGTGGCCCTCCTTCTAGCGCTAGTAATTGTTTAGGCCTGGAAATTCGTAGGCAACAACAGTAAGGGATTCTCCCTAGTCAACATTCCCAACTAGCCCATGACTGTTTGGTGTAGGGAATCCGTCCGGTTTGCGGTCCGGCTACCGTAGATCAGGTAACAAAAACAAAGGGTTTTACCAGTTGCGGCCCGATCCACCATATGTATTTTTGTATTTTGACTTTAAGTATGATATGCAAGTGCCTATCTAGGATGCAGATTGATGTAGAATGCAAGGAGTGGTCACAATGTGATGCGCAGGTTCTTACCTCTCGTCTTAGACTCTCTTGCATCTAAATCACACACAACTAGAAAACAATACTATCTAAGCTGTCCCTAGGGAGTGAGATTATCAATTCATGAGTAATGTAGTACTATTCATATTTTAAGATAAATCACAGATAGTTGTTCTTAGGATCAAAACACATAAACATGAATAAAATATACATGACAAGATAGCTCGTCAACCGTTAAAACATTCATTACCCATAGTGGAAATTATCACAGAATAAACTAGAGAGCATTCAAATAAGAACATAGGTTCAGGAAGTTAGAACGCTCTCACAGTTAATGAAACACATCTGAAAAAGAAATAGTTCCCCTTCAACATTGTTCATTTCATCACATTTGAACATTCCACACAGCACTTTCTCCAACAGGCAAAAATTTGTAATTTTATTATTTCAAAACGAAGTAGTTCCTCTTACAACAAGTAGTTCACAAGTTTCTCTGGGAAAAAGCCCCCCTCCTCCTATCTAATTCTTCTATATTTATACAAAAAAGCAAAATGGTTGGGCTACCCACAAATGACTTTTGGGCTTCCCCAAATTTTCACTTCCCACACTTTTCTTTCATTAAGTGTTTATAGAATTTACAACATATTACAATAAAACAAACAAATAAAGTGCTTATGAGGAGGGTCCCGCTTGACTATTTAAGAACTTCTTCCATGCTTAAGCCTCTGAGGCAATGTTCTCGAACTCGAAAGGTTCTAAAAAACAAATATTTATTCCAAATTTAGCGGCCTGATTTCTTATTACTTCTATCCTGGCTGAGATCAGGAAAATTTGGTCCTCTAATAACTGTACACTAACTTCGGAATGAGCTACTTTCTTTCTTAGGGTCTCCTTGTCTAGGGCTTTGATATGTTGAACCCTTTGTTCATCTTCCTCATATTTTCTTTGCAACATCTCCAAAAACAGGCTGTGGTCCAGAAAAGTATCCATTCGCTGTTCAGCCTCAACCTGGAAATGATTATAAGTAATCAAAAGCCTCCTGAAGAATTCTGCACAAGCCCCCTTTGTCTTCTTGACAGCCTTTTTGAATTCTTCGGCTGTGTTTATGGCAAACTCCAGTAGATCATAGTCTTGCCTTAGGCTTTGTAGATCTTTTGTTGGCAGATCTACAGGAGTTTCCTCATTTGCTTCTAATCTTGCCATTCTTCCCGTCAGGACTTCTAAGATATCCTGCGATTTTTCTACAAAATATGAAGAGGTTTCCAAAATCTCTTCCAGTCAATTTTCTACCTGCAAGATCTTGCACCTTTCTTCCTCTATGGCTACTTGCAGCTAGTGCATCTTGCTCCTTCGTGCTAGAACATGCTCCTTGAAAGGCTGAAGGATGACTTGTTGTTCCTTGGGCTCTTCTAGAGCTGTTGTTAATGAGGTAACCTGTTCTTTAAGCTCTGCAGTCTGCCACTGAGATTGCCTCTCAGATTCCTCCAAGGTAGCTTTCTGTAGCTCCAACTCCCCTATCTTACCTAGCAGCTGCTCCTTTTCTGTGTGAAGACTTTCGCATACCGTCTTCAACTCATCCTTTTCTAACCTTAAACCTTGACATTCCTGCTGCAGTTTCTCCAGACTTCCTTGGGCAACCTCCAAAGATCTCTTTTCTACTTGGAGAAACTAGAACTCAGCTTTTGAAGACATCATTTCATGCTGCATATCCTCAAACTTTCTTTTCAATCTACTACTTTCCTCCCTCTCTCTTCTAAGGGTATCCTTTATCTATGCAACAGACTTCTTTAACTATTCAAGATCAGTCATTATCCGATCTACATTGTCCTCAAAAGAATGGATCAATGCTGCTCTAGCTCTGATGGTGAACCTGGGGTCCTTGTCTGTCCCATATACTACGGTTCTAGCATTTATCATTTTACCTGCCTGCCCCCTACTCTCGATCTTCCTTTCGTCCCTTTTTTACAATCCTCTTTGTTTCTTTGTCGTAAAAAATAGTGTTGAAGTCCGGCACCTCCTCTCCTTTCTTCTGCTCGAAAGGAATTAGTCTTAGGGTGGGAACAACAACCTGTCCCAACGTGCTACCGGTAGCTGCCTCAGATTCTTGAACATCAGGATTACCCGCATCCTGAACCTGGCTTTCTACAGGATCGGAAGCTTGTTGCTCAGTCAACTTTAACCTTTCTGCTTCTTGCTTCCTCGGTTCCTCATCCATCTTCCTTTTCCTTTCCTCTTCTTCAATCCTAGCAGCTCCTTCCGCCTTTCTAGCTGCTTCCTGTTAAGCTCTTCTCTTTTCTTCCTCCTCAACTTTAAGCCAGCTTTCAGCTTCCTATGCTAGTATCCTAGCATCTTCATCCCTTTTCCTAGCTTCCTCTTCCTCCGCTTTCTTTTGTTCATCTTGTCCTTTCCCGCCTTTAGTGGTGATTTTCTTTTTAAATCTTCTTCTTAAGGCAGTTATGTTTTCTGCACTGTGGAAAATGGACTCATCTTTATCCCAGTGGCTGGTGTACTCAAAATGTACATTTTCCTCCTTGCAGTGCTCGGCCACTTTATTCCGAGAATCGTTCCTGTGGAAATTTATTTCCCCAAAATGGAATTTCCCCAATTCTTCTACAAATTCATCGGCTTTCTTGACTCTTGTAAACTTATAGCTCCCCAACTTGAATGGTAAGGGAGGATAAGTTGCCTTCTTATGTTCAAATAGAAAACTCCCAATGTCATCTAAAAAGACCTGCCTAACTGCCTCTTTGTGGACCACGTAGTTAGTGGCATATTTTGGCAGTAGTGAGGGTGCTCTGGAGCATCCATACATTCTGAAATACAATCCATCTTCCGTCAAGTAATAACTTGCATATTCTTCAATAACCTGCAATGCTTCCTCCGACATGTAGTTGCACTCTTTTAAGAAGATCAATGTATATAATGGCATTATGAAGTGTTCACACACTTCTCTATAGTGACTGTGTTATTTGTGTTCCCTCGGTGGCTTGTAGGCTGAGTAGACTGGTGTTCTCTCTCGATCCCAGATACACCTCAGATTTGGGAAGGGTTGGTTGCATAGTATGCAATCAATCAGTATAGAGCTCATGTAGAACTCTGATTTCTTCTGGGACACCCCTCCCAATGCTGAAGCAATGCAGGCTGAGAGGATGTTGGATACAATGTTCGCCTAGTTAAAAACGGTACCATGGGTTGCAACATAGAAGATAATAGGCACCCATCCCAACTTAAAGCTTTTACCCTGTGCCCTCCTGAAAATCCTATTCAGCATCAGGGCAATGAACCTCTAAGGGGTCCTTAGGGTGGCAGTATCATATTCCCCTGACGGCCTAGTCCTGAAACTCTTGCCAGGCACCAGCATTCTTTTCAGTGTCTCGACTAGGTACAGATTAATGGTCTTTAGCTAGTCTTCAGTCAAGTATACCTGGGCCTCCAGTAAATGGTAAGCTAGTGATATGTACGCAAGATATAAGCAGCATAACCCTGCTTGTAAACATTGGCCAAAATCATGGTGGTTACATCTGCCCTGGGCGGAATCCATCCAATCACCTCTGAGCACGGAAAAAGCTCAGGTCTGGTAGCAACCCTCATCAGAGCAGATATCTCTATATTCGCATATATGGTTTCCTCCTCAAAACCTGTGTCAGGTACCTCCCGGTGTGTTATTAGTCTGTAGACCTTTGCCCATTTATACTCAGGTTCCACACCCACTATGCATTTGGTATCTTCGTAAGTGTATTCAACTTTGGTAACAATTTCAACCTCGGGTTCCTCCTCTACTATATGAGCCTTCTTCTTCTACCGTTTAAACATCTCGAATTCTGAAGAATTTCCCTGTCATACACAAAATCCTTTAGGCTCTGTTGGGCCATTCCTAGATAACATTCAAAAATCGAGACAAACTGTATGATCATTTTACCTCATTTAGGCTAAACATGATTGTAGCTATGAAAATAAACAAACAATACTCAAAACCAAGTGTTCCTGTGCAAAATCAATCTGCCAAAAGAGCTAAAACCCACACATAACTAAAGATCAACTCATAATATCATGGCCTTTTTAAAACGAAGAAGATCCCCCTCCTCCCGTCAAGGAGAAAACAGTCTCAAATCCCCCTCTTGGTGCTATGAACTAAATTGTTCCATGGAAAAAATGATGCCTAATCCCAAGTGAAGGATACTTCATTGTGACAGTGCACTTATCTTGCTTTATGCTTGAGGTTGGTGGTAATGATGGATAGCAAAATGACTAAACAAAGAGAACATAAGGTGATGGGGCGGTGCCTCTACACAATTGATACATTCGGCTTAAATGTGGAGAATAAGAGGAGGATACCTCTTGCAAAGGGCACTCGCACCAAGCTCTGAATAGACAATGCATTCTGAACCCTGATTTGGTCCATGGTTCATGCTCATATTTACCAATCTCATTCCAAACGGGGAAAAACTTCAAAACGCTACCGTGGTTCACAAAAACAAGGGTGACCATACTGTGGAACCAAAACCTCGGCATCTCTGAAGTAAACAAGACAGCGCCCTCCTCGGACGGCCATACACAGACTAGGGAATATTGGTGCGAACAGTGTAACAGTCGTCTGCACCATTTTCCACAGCAGTTGAGTGCGGGTTGCAAGCTCATAACGGTTGCGAATGTAATCATCAAGCAAAACAACAAAAACCCCCCACCGGGAAGCCATACCATTTACCTAGATTATATATACACGCTGAAAATGGAAAACTAGGTATCCACTAGCCACCAAGACAGGAACTAACCAAGGGAGACAAACTCAGTTTGACCATTCGAACGGAAAGGTAAAACGGGCATAAGGGCCTACCTGGCAATGTGCTGCACAACTGGTCGAGAAAAAACCGCAAACCTCCACAGCGAATCCACCTAGGAGCGAGGTACCAACAACGAGTACGATGATCTACTCGAAGCGACAATGACAGCACAGGAAAATCTCAAAACAACAATAAAAAAGAATAAACCCCAACCCCAATATATACGTTGCGGTCAACACATAATCAGCGGGAAAAATAAACCAATCGGGTGGCAAAACAACTAGGGATCGGCGATCCTATCAGTATCACCTCCGCAACGGCGGATGATGAAACGGTTAGGAGACCCGCAATGGCATCGACAAGAGAAACAAATAAACTTCACATCGGAGCTCGCCAAACTAAGGCCTCAGACCAATAGTTGGTTGAAGAGCCGCAATGGCGGAAACCATAAAAGAACCGAGTTCCGCAGACCAATCAAAATCGGGGTAAAAATAAACATGACTATCGGTCAAGTGGAAAACAAAATCAAACTACATCGGAAGGATAGTGCTTTCCAAAGTTGCAACGGCGAAAGTTGAAAGCCTAAGGATCCATGAATCAACACGGCGAGAATCGGGAGAAGATAATACAATCATCAGGGAATTCCGTAATACATCATCCATAGCGGCAGAAAATGTAGAGACAAACGTTCCGACGGGATCTTAATACGGCTGCCGATAAAGAAAAAAAAATAAATCGTGTCGGGGACCAATGACCCTAGGATCGGACTTGATGTCCTGTTTGTCTCCGCAACGACGGGCGTGCAGTTGACTGCACTCCCGACTCAATAGTCTAAAACACTTCCGATGGCAGGGAAAAATCAATACAAACCGTAAAACATCGGTGGCATAAAATTAATCCTTGAGCAAACATCAAACAAAACCAAGGAGCTGATTAAAACGAAATAAAAAGGAGGGTCCCAAATTTTTTTGAATTTTGGGAAAATGTTGCAGCTGCAATAGGACCTCCAGGGTTCAAGAAGGGTATCAAAAAATGTGCACAGAATATTTCCAACCTCAACCTTTTTACCTCTAAATGACAATAAGGAGAGAGACACTCTTGATCTGGAAATTAAAAGAGAACTTGAGCAATTTATAGTTTCATGTAGGTGATATTTTTTCATTTCATTCATTGATCATCAATACACATATTGTTCCTTTTCTGGGTTTCATAGAGAGGAGGACTTTCCCGTTTCTTCGTCGAAGGAACTGGAATCATCACAACAACATCCATGGCTCAAATCGCAGAATCGTATCCTTCCCATGTTAATTTTCATTTTGTTGAAATCAATTTGTACATCTACCCATTTTTAATATAGTGTTCGTCTGAGTTTAGTTAGTTGTTTTTGTTAATGAGCGGAAATTAACTACAAGAATCTCATGGATACCCAAGTGTGGAATTAACATCTCTCATATATTTAACAAACAGAGAATATAACATATATGAATATGGATCAATAGGATATGGTGGTATTTATATTATGAATGTATTCTTAAGGATTTGAGCCTGTAAATTCCTTGATTGGATGCCAATTGGCAAACATTATTTTAGTCGAGTGGTGATGACCCTATATTTGGAAGAGGTAAGTAGTCATAAGCAGTGGATGGTTCTTTTGGTTGTGTTTTATCACACATTCTATTACATGGAAGTGGATAGTTTCACAATATTCACATCTGTATTCACTGTTGGTATTGACTACCATTTTAGTCACTTTGTTTCTATCTGCAAAGACACATCTATATGTGGAATTGGATTCGTAATTTCATATGGGTTTGGCATGAAATATGACATTTTGTTGTTTGATTTTTTGCAAATGATCCACACTATCAAATAGGATAGACACACATGGTCATGAAGCTGCAACAACGGAGCATGATAGGAGTTGGAAGAGTGGAGGCATTAGAGAACATGTGCTTTGAAAATGAAGTTGCAGCAACAAAGCATGACAGGAGATGAAAGAGTGGAGGCGTTTGAGAATAGGCCATTTGAAAATGATGAATTTGGGAGAGTTCATTACATATATAAGGTTTAAATATGAAAAAGAACCTACAATTTGAGATCAAATTGAGGTCTATTTGATAGCAATATCTAATTCTTTAGATTCAATCAAAACACTGTTTTTCAAAATAAATAAATACAAACTATTTTTCCTCAATAGAATTATGATGTTATACGTTTAGAATCAATATGGTTAAATTACACACATATGTCCTCTTAATTCCTAAGTATCGACCTAACCATATTGTTTACAAGCCTCTACACATCGAGTTACCATTTTTCTTTTCACACAGAAACTCTCCTTCCTTTTGGATGGAGTGGGGTCAATCTCCTAAGACGTCTGGCGATTCCTACAAATTGAGTTACCATTTTTCTTTTCAAACAAAAATTCTACTTCCTTTTGGTTGGAGTGTGGTCAATCTCATGGGACATGTGGGGATTCCTTGGTGGTTAAGAGAGGGTGGAAGCACAAAAACACTAGGAATCAAACCTGGGAACCCGAATGACAAGTTACCATTTGGAATTAGTCCAATCTATTGAATTTAAAAAAGACCCCACGTGAGACACCTGCAACAAGATGATTCTCAGCATGATTGTTTGCTTGGAATTCCATGATGGACAATATTAGTAGTGGGGTCATTGATCACAGTATAAACTAACTTCAATTCATTTCATATTGAAAGTTCCTTGATGAGATCTTGGACTGATAGTACATTTGCTAACAATCACTCTTAGTTACGTGAAAGTTTGAAGCTCGGTTTGGGAAGAATCAGTGAAGGAGCTACAGTGTTATGAGTCGTCATCGATTGTACTAGATATTGACAAAGATAGAGATTATTTCCTCTATTGTCTCCATCATTTCCCTAAAACAAAACATTTGATTCTTTTGAAATGTAAACACCAGTCTTGAACACCTATATTAGGCACCCTTCAACACCCAAAATGATCAAATTCCATGCAACTTTACTTGACTCGTCATTATTTAATAAAATTTCAGTAGAACTGAAGGTATATTTGCATAAAACATAAATCCATTTGAGGTTCTTTCAAGCATGACACATTGGCTCTGATTTGATATGGTCTTTAGTGTTTATTTGGGCAATGTTGAGCTCTAGAAATGGATGATAGGTCAAATCAAGACAATGGTAATGCTCCTCTCGGGTCAACAATGTAATGAATGGAGGGTAAAATTAATCTTTTTCACACCTATTAGTTGGCACTTGTACTATTTTTTTCTCACTAGATCGATCATTTTGTATTGATAAACATTGTTGTAAACAATGGATGTTTATTCCCATTCGTCCCATCATCTTGACATTGCCAATCTCAAGCTTATTCCTTTGGATGAGATTACCAAGGCATGTCATCAAAGATACCGAGTATCTAGCTTAGTAAATATTATAATCCTCCCCTGCTTAGTTTGATATTTTACAGTTGACAAATCTTCAGTTTATATGGTAGAGGGAGAGCTTTGTGTAGATGGACTTCTAGGTCAATGGAGCTATGTAGACAAGACTCCGTCGAAACCCTTGGAGATTTATCATGTTGATGAGTATGGGGTGTCACCATATGAGTTAGACGTGCGTCTATGTGATCTATTGGAGAAGCAACAAAAAGACAGGATTCTAGAGCTTGAGGTTAATCCTAGAGCTTGAGGTGAAGTTGAACTCAACTAAGACTAAGTTGCACACTAAAGAAAGAGAACTTCAACATTGGAAGGAACAAGTTCAATGTAGACATAAGCATATTAAGTTGAATCATCATGACACCAATTATTAGTGTGGAGATATGATGAGAATGTTGTTTTTTACAGTATATTTATATATCTTATATGATATATCATCACCATCATAGTTTTCTCTCCAATTCTGAATTTTACAAAATTGACTAACTACAATGTTTTTTTATTTTTTTATAAAGATACAAGGACACTTGATGCAAGTGGCAATTTTTTGGATGCTTTTCATGACACCAATCTAGTAGATTAAGTATTGGTTTGTCCAAACCAGCTTGTAATTTTCATCGGCTTCATTGTTGAGCTCTAATTTATAACATACCCATTTTTGTCAAAAAAAAATCATTAATATGCAGAGATCTAATAGGAATGTTGCTTTTTATTTATATATTTTATCTATTTTATATCATATATTATATAAGGTATTACTTAGTAGGACTCACCTAAAATCTGTCTTGGAATTGTTTATATAACATAAATACTTATATCATTATCATTAGTGTTTTCTCGTATTTTGAAATGATACTCTTGTGCTATGTTTTAAACATTCTATGCATTTCTATAAAGCAATTTTAAATATATAAAGATTGCAATTGCAATTCAAGATTCATGAGAAAGGAAATCTCGATATTCATTTTCTAAATGTGTAAAAAATCCTTCTAATTGGAGTTTCTACCTTTTACATATGTAAATGATTAGGGTTTCTTCTTTCTTGACTGAGCCAAAATTACTTAACCTATTACTTTATCGCATGCTAAGCCTATTTTATTACTTCGTTATTGCTAGAAAAATAGCGACATGATTTCTCCGGTGAGAAATCATCTAAACCTAAGAACCTAAGAAATGATGACAAGCTATAGTATTTTTTTGTCAACCACAAGTCATTATATTTACCTAATGGACAATAATATATGAAGTCAGTTCCCATCTTACAGCTCTGAAAACAATAGTTAGTGTGAAGCTTCTCCATCAAACAACAATTGGTACTAATTTATAAGAATTTTTGGAAGCTACACATAAATATAATGTGTCAAATATAAATATCTATATAAATATTTGTTGTTTGGTTGAACCACATCTTGCACTTAGCACCTTTCCAACTGCGAGCACTATTTCAGGATGACAATCAACTATGTGAAGTTGCAAAAGATACAAGGATTGGTGCATTGTACAAAGATTTGGTTGGTGTATGTTGATGGTTGCTTTGAGTTAGAAGACCTTCAAAGTATGGAAACATTGGTATCTTTGGAGGAGTTTCACTCATTTAAATGTGTGAAGCTGAAAAGGATACAAAGGTTGGTGCATTGTACAAAGCTTGGGCGATTAGATGTTTCTGGGTGGTTTGATTTAGAAGAATTGTCTAGTAAGGAAACACTAGTGAATAGGTGTACTAAATATTTAACTGAATTTAATTGGAAATACAAGTCTATATATGGCCTTTTTTTTAATTTTGTTGTATTTTCCATAAGATTTTGTGGTGTTGGTAGTACTATCCATTCAATTTTGTATTTCATATTTACGCATTCAATTTAGTATTTCATATATATTGAGTGTGAGGCATTTCATTTGGTGAGGCTTAGTTCTCTGGATGAGTCTTCTTTCACATGGAGGACCATGATTTGAATGTTTGTCCATCCCAATAATAGAACAGGATGAACAGATTATTGGTATATCTGGCTTGTAGGCTATTGCTGTTCCCATGGTTGAAAAAAAACAATAAAACAAGACAAACGTGGCAGCTAGGTGCATATACACATGTCACTTGTCAGCATTATATTGGGTAGGTGTATACACATGTCACATGTCAGCATTATATTGGGTAGGTGTATACACATTTCACATGTCAGCATTATATTGGGTGGACAGCCGACGATTCTCATAATGGGAAACGGAGATTCAGTGAACCTAAACCCCGAACTAAATATTTTTGTAACCTACCCATGAATTTCTATATAAAAAGCAGTCGCTGGATGCCTGATTGTTCACCAAGCGCTGGGGCGGTTTGAGCTTTCCTGTGTTAGCTACTTCTCTTCTTCTCAGTATTAATAGATTAACAGTCTTCCGGTCTGGATTATTCTTCCCAGGGTTTTTCATTTTGCGAAAATTGGGTTTCTGGTTTTTGAATGTGTTTTTATTATTCTCTTTTTGTTCGTCTTCTTTCGTTGTGTTGTTATAGAGAATGTCATCTTCCCCTGATCGTTGCTCAGAGTCTCCAATAAAATCTCCAATGTCTACTACCAGGATTTTGTTTTCAGAAGTTGATGTGATGGGTGCTTCTTCTCCAAATCCGAAGAAGAGATCGTTTCTATGCTCTCCCACCACATGAGGGCTCCTGTCGTTGCCGCCCTCATCGATCGTTGTCCGGCTACTGGAATAAGAAGCCCTCCGCCTCTGCTCATGGCGTTATACATCGGCCAATCCACCAGTCTCTGGAAGCTCTGTGGAAAAAAACCGTTGCCTGTTGCAGTACTAGCATGAGCTCTTATAGCCCAGCCACTATACAGCGTTTCAAGATGTAGTTCATCAAAGTAATTTGGCCAAAGAATGCAAATATGAAGAGAAATTAGGATTGCAAGCTGGCCCATGTAATTCAAACCCTAGCCCATGTAATTCAAACCCTAAAACAGCACTGCTATATACTTGAGAAGCATTTAATGTGTATATATATCTTAATTTTACAGTCTTAATACAAATATGTTATATTATTTTGCCTTTCTGCCTTTCCCATTAGGGGTTTAGTTAAATTTTGATGTATAGGGATGAGGAATTGAAGACCCTTATCTCCTGCTAAGTTGTTAACTAAAAAAACACTCGTTCTGAGAATTTGAAAGCCCTGATATCCTCTAGATTCTCTTTCAATTGAGTAGGGGTTTGTTGAAAACCAATTTATATCTTTCAATTGATTATGGGTTTGTTTGAAAACCAATTTATTTTCGACGAGACTATTTAACCTTCTTCATATTGGCAAATTGATAAATTCTACACTGTTTTTCTAGCGCATGTAAGGTTTCCAGGTCAACTTAAATCGAAGAAGAATTAATGGAAAGTCTGTTCCAACACTTATGAGTTTTGATCATATTTGAGCCTTGGTCTGTTCATCGTTCTTCCATTTTGTAGGATGCAACATCCATGTGTTGTGAATACCTTTTTTACTTAGGAAACTTCGGGCCAAAGTTTTGTTCCAAGAGGAGAAATATGTAATTCCCCTCTTACATGACTTTATATTATACATATTTAGGCAAAACTCTCTAGTCATTTTGATGTGTGACGGATAGAGAGGATCAACTTTATATGATATTTGGACATTTTATTGGTTATATTTCTGCATATTTATATTTATTGTTTATCTATGTCTACCGATATGTTGCGGTAAAATGTATGTATTAGATGAGATAATATTGTATAATTGAATTGTGGATGACTTTTTATATAGAATTAAAACTTGTGATTTTTAGATTAGATATTGGATAAGTGTTAATAATATTTGTGGAAGGAAAGCCTAGAATCCATGGTTGGTATGGCACCATGAAGGATTGCAGAAGTCTCTTTATGCAATTTTAATATTTAAATTGAGTATGCAAAGAAAGAATGATGTGCAACATTAATACCCATGGAGGGCAACATAGGATTTAACTAATATTTTTATATTTCAATTTATATATGCTTGTTATGCGAGCGTTTATGTATGGGTAGGTCAAAAGGTAGGACCTTGCCATCTTGCCAAGATATGTGTGTGGGCCACAACCATGTCGTGACAGAGGCGTGGAGTCTCTCTATATTAAAAATTGTGTGAGAGAAGTACTTATGTCGTGGAGACAAGGATGTGGAGTCCGTAAGTCAGGGGCATGCAATAAGGGTGTGGACTCTTTACTCTCTGACTACCAGCCTTTCCAAATTTAAGCTAAGGGAGAGTAATTTCAATGACCCCCATGGTTGAATTAGTTAAAGAAGCTATTTACCCACTTGGAGGGGGCAACTTCAAACACTATTTTATTGTTTGGGTGTGTGTGTGTGAATAAAAAGGAATGTAATTTTGGAAAGTTAATATTGTGAAAATGTTTTTTGGGATGGCACCTAGTGGGGATGAATAACCCCTAAATTTGGAATAAATTAATTAAATTAGCATGAGATGAGGTGTAAGTGAGGAAATTTTGATAAATTGGGGGGATTTCAAGGACAAAGGGCAGGAGGGGGAAATGGCGTTGGGAGATGCTACCAAATTTTTTTTGGACTTGGCATTACCAATTAACTACCATTATTAGCTTGGATCTGGAATAGTTTACATTGATTCTAGTTATGGTTATGAACCCACGCAACTCCGGGGTATCAAGGGATTACAAGGACAAAGGGGAGGAGGGGGAAATGGCATTGGGAGATGCCAACCAAATGTTTTATGGACTTGGAATTGCCAATTAATTGTCATTATTAGCTTGGATCTGGAATAGTTTACTTTGGTTCTAGTTATGGTTGTGATCCCACACAACTCGAGGGTCTCACGAGAAGAATTTTTCCATGAGTAAGGATGGGAGGAAACCAGTTGGCGTTCATTGAGTTAGCTAGGAAAGAAATCTGCAAGTTGGATATTGGATCATCGAGTGGAATAGAGTCTAAATAGGTGTGATTGTATATTGAAAGTTAGTAGAAATTTTAGTGTTTTGTATATCTATAAATTGGAAGATTGTTCTTAAAGAAAATGGTTATTTTTGTTGGGTTAATAAAAATCTAGGTAAGAATTATTATATTTAGTGTTTCTTTCTAAAGTTTTATTAGCATCTATTTGTAAAAAAAATGAATTAAATTATGCATTAAAAAATTGGAATTTTGGAAAATAGTGATTATAACTCTTGAATTGGAAAGAAAAAGATTGAATGTATGCCACTATTCAATGATTTTCCAGGATGTAGGTCCTTCATGTTGAATTCCAATTATAAAATTACATGCTTTCTAGAGTTTTTATTAGATTTCTTTTGGGTCGTTCATATTTATTTAAAATAAGATTTCCGTTATTTATGTTTAGATTTAGGCAGACTTTTGGGGTATCCATGCCATATGGACCTAGAAACCCCATTTAGAGTCTACCTATGAGGTTAGCAAAACCAAAATTTGAGATCCGAGCACTTCTAGGATAGTGTTGGTTACCTTTATAAAATTTATAATGTATTAATGTAAACAAAATTCCGAGTATTTCTCTAAAATGTTAATGGATATGATGCATTTGATTGTGTGGTAATTACTAGTATTTAAGTTGCATACAAAGTATTTGACTAGAAATCTCCCAACCAACCATGAACATGAATCAATGAACTTGACCAATACATGGGTTCCCATAAATTTATGTGGTCTTTCTTGGGTTTAGACCTATGTGGTCTTTATTTTTCTTTAATTTGTTTTGTTTTTATCTATTTTTCATAGACAGTGTGGTGCTTTAGGTTCCTTTCCATATTTTTTACGGAATTTGTGGATGAGAATGTTATGGTAAAAATTTATGTGTTTCAAAGAATCAGGTCCTTGGACAAATTTGTTTTGTTCTAGCTCAGCTTCTGGGGGTTTCCATGCCTTAGGCCTTGGAACACCCCTTTTGATTCCAAAAAAAAAGTAGTCTTAGAACCCAAATTTTCAATCTAGGCAATTTAGCAGTAAATACCTCAACTATTGGTGTAGTAGTTGCTTGAGGCTCATCCTCACAAGTCGACCCCGAAAAAGAAATAAAACCATTCAAGTCGAACCCAATGAAAAATTAAATTATTGGCAACTTACACTATAAATAGGAGGCACCTCACTTCATTTTCACATCAAGCACTCAAGCAAGTTTGCTCTTGGATAGAGAAAAAGTTCGCTAATTCTAGAGGAAGACTATTTTCTGGATTCTCCAATCTTCGAGAGATTTCTCTTTTCGTTTCTTGTGTCTATGCTACTATCATGTGGATGTACATCTATCTCTAAATTATTTGTTTCTATTGGAAGGGAGAGCTCGGGGGTGACATTCTTTTGTCTATGGTTGGGAGATGATCATTAATCGTCATGGTTAAATGAGCTCCACACATTGTTTTGTGCTTTGACATTCTTCAAGTGATATTGTGTTTGCAGCTTTCAAATTCTAACATGGTATCGGAGCGATGCTAGGTTCCAGAAACTAGGGCTCCATGTCTTGGATTATTTTCCACCTCAGACGATCCTGGAAGGAGCATACAAAAACTCACCCTCCAAGGGTGCATCTTTCTATGGAGGCCAAACTCAATTTGGTGAAACTTCAATTTTTGACCTAATATTATCGGGCCAAAACCTAGGGCTTCTTGGATCTAGCCCTTCAATCCACGGAATTGGTTTGATCTTACCTTGCTCCAGCTTGCCTAGGTAGGGTGCATTCATCTGTGGATTCAGTTTTGCAAGCCTCCACGCTTCATTTGTGACCTAGCTCCTATTAGGGTTTCTGACGTAGTTCTTCAAGTTGCAATCAGAAGATCAACATGAAGGGTGGACTTAGACTTGATGGGGTTTCCAAGTCTAATATTCCCATGAAGAATGTTGAAGAAACTAGAGAACTTATTTTCATCTCAGCTCTCTCAGGCACGATCCTTGCCATTAGTGACACTTGGATGATAAATAATGGCGCATCAAGACATATGACAGGATACAAGGAGAATCTTCTAGACTTTATCAAGAAAGAGTGTCATCTTCGAGTGGTGCTTGATGCAATGTTTTAGGCCTTGGTTTGACCAACCTTAAACGAGGGCCAAAATAGCTTGCAATCCCCCAAAAAACTACATTTAGGAGACGATGCAAGATATACTGTAAAGGGATCAGGATCTACCTCCCTACATTGAGAGTCTGGTGATACACTACATCTGAATGATGTATTATATGTACCTGGGATGAAAAGAAATCATGTCTTCATATCATCTTTGGAAGACAAGGGTTATAAAATTATATTCTTTGGAAGGAAGGTGCTTGCATGGCACAATACATCTAGCATGGGCATAGCATGCATGATTGGACTTTGTCAAGAGAGCTTATACAAGTTGAGCACACAACTAGTTCAAGCACTGGTACATGATTCTACAAGTTTGGGAGAGATATGGCATTTGAGACTCACTCATTTACACTATAGATCTCTTCCATCTTTGAGGATGATGGTGACGAGACTACTTGTACTCAAAATAGATAGCGATGGAATTTGTTGAGGATGTGCACTTGACAAGAATGCCATGAGATATTTTTCAAGCAGTGAGATAATATCCAAAGGGATTTTGGGTCTAGTACATTCTGACTTGTGCGGACCCATGACAATTGCATCATTGGGTGGATATCACTACTACGTGACCTTTATTTATGACTATTCTTGGAAGACTTAGATCTACTTCCTTAGTTCCAAACAATTTGAAGAGGTTTTATCAAGATTCAAGAAATTCAAGGCACAAGTCATAGAATCTGTCAAGAAAGAGGATCAAATTCTCGAGATCATATAATGGAGGAGAATACACCTATATAGACTTCAGCAATTTCTGCAAGGAAGCACGAACTAAGAGGGAGTATACAGTTCCTTACAACCCTCAGTAGAATGGGGTGGCAGAAAAGAATATTTGGTCAATCATTGAGGCATCCAAATCCATGATACATGACTAGGGTCTTCCTATGTTCTTATGGGAAGAAACTTCCAGTACAACAATATATGTGTAGAACTAGTATCCGCATAACAACCTGAAGGAGATGACTCTAGAAGAAGCTTTCACAGGTGTGAAGCTTGAGGTAGGACACCTACGTATATTTGGATGCTCAGTCTACATTCATGTTCCCAAGGAAAAGAGGATGAAGTTATAACCTTCAGGAAAAAGGGAACATTTGTGGGATACAATGAATCTTCAAAGGACTACAGAGTTTACCTCCCAGGATCGAGGCAGATCGAAGTTAGCAGGGATGTCACCTTTGAAGAAGAGATGGCCTTCAGAAAGGAAAGAGGATCAGATATGGATATTGATGATGAGGATCCCGAATATCCAAAGGATATGGTATCATATCCCCCTCCATTGATTCAGAGGGAGTCAATTGAGAAGGTTGAGTCGGTCGATCCCATTAATCTAGTACAACTAATAGAAGTTCCCAAAAACATTGCAGTGAGCCAGAATAGACCTAGATGGGCACAACAAACATTGCGGGAGGTAGAGGGACAATAAGCTCCCCACAGTAACTTCTGTGATAGCAATATACCTCGGAATTTCTCGAGCTATGTGGCATTGACGAGCCACACTATTGATTTAGACCCCACCAGCTATGAGGAGGCTTCTAGCCAGCAGGTATGGAAGGATGCCATGATGGAAGAATACCAATCCATCATGAAGAATGATGTGTGGGATGTTGTGTCGAGACTTGAGGGGAAGTTAGTAGTGACTTCCAAGTGGATATACAAAATCAAGCATGGAGCATATGGAAGTGTTGAAAAACACAAGGCTAGATTCGTGGCTAGAGGATTCTCTCAGAAAGAGGAAATTGATTATGAAGATACATTTTTCTCATGTGGCTTGATATACTTCCATAATGACTATTATTGCTATTTCCTCATCCATGGGATGGAAGCTGCATCATATGGATTTTAATACTTCCCTCCTTAATGGTGTGATCGAGGAAGAGTTATATATCGAGCATCCAGAGGGATTTATTATCCATGGAAATGAGTCTCACGTATGCAGGCTGAAAAAGGCCTTATATGGACTCAATCAAGCACCACATGCTTGGTATGCTCAGATTGATAGATACTTGATGAGTATGTGATTCACCAATAGTGGTTCAGATCCCAACCTTTACTACAAGGTTGTGGATGGTGAGCCACTGATTTTGGTTCTCTGTGTCAATGATTTGTTCCTCACCAGAAATGAGGAACTTATTGGATGGTGAAAGGAGAAGCTATCCTTTGAGTTTGAAATGAAATATCTTGGATTAATGCATTGCTTCTTGGGATTAAAATTATGGTAGAGGCATGACGGGATTTTCATGAGCCAATGAAAATGCACAATTAATATACTGAGGATATTTGGCATGATGGACTGCAAGTCCATGTCCACATCGATGGACGTGAATTTGAAGAAGTTGAGAGATTCTATTTTCGATTCAGATTTGATTGGTCCCACTATGTATCGCCAACTAATCGGATCTCTGATGTATTTGTTCAACACTAGACCAGATATATGTTTTTCATTGAATTCCTCTGTCAGTTTATGAGCGAGCCAAGACATATACATTGGGTTGTTGCAAAACATGTGTTGAGATATTTTCTTGGCACTGTGGGACATGGATTACGATATGCTTTAGGTGGTGACTTGATATTGCATGGATTTTCTGATTCTGATTGGGCTAAGAGTGTTGTGGATAAGAAGAGAACCTCTTATTGTGGCTTCAATATGGGATCAATCGTGATTCCCTAGTGCAGCAAGAAACAGATCTCAGTAGCACCCAATACTACAGAGGTCGAGTACATTGATGTATGTGTTGTAGCTCGAGAAGATGTGTGGCTTCGGAAACTCCTTGCGGGATTGTTAGGCTAGAATCTAGAGCCAACATTGATTCACTGCGACAACAAGAGTTGTGTACAACTATCAATGATTCTAGTATTCCACGAGAAGTCAAACGATATTGATATTCAGTACCATTACATTCGTGACATGGTGTAGAGAGGTGCGGTTGAACTACAGTATATTTTGACGGATGACCAAACTGCATATATCCTTACCAAGGCACTTCCCATGATAAAATTTTCATACTTTCGTGAACGTCTTGGTGTAGTGGAGATTACATCCTTCATTGAGAGGGAAGGATGAGTTCTGTGTGAACTCGTTGTCCTAATGTGAACACCTATGAATAGTGACAATGATTCTTTGTGAACACATGAGTTTTAGGTACACATGTGAACAATGACAATGATTCTTTGTGAAAACCTAAGTTGTGGATGAACACTTATGGACATTGATTATGCACCTATGAACTATGACGATGATTTTGTGTGAACACCTGAGTTCTAGGTGAACATTTGTGGGCGAGAATTTTATGTGTACGCCTGCAAACTGTGATGGCGATTCTTTGTGAACACTTGAGTTCTGGGTAGACACCTGTGGACAATGATGGCGATTCTTTGTGAAGTCATGAGTCCTATGGTTACTTGAACCGGTTTCTTAGTGAAATCTAGTTTTGGTCACGTAAACTGATTTCTTAGTGAATTCCAATTGTGTTTATGTGAACCGAGTTCTTAGTGAACTCCAGTTTTGGTCATATAAATCGAGTTCTTAGTGAACTCCAATTGTGATTATGTGAACCAAGTTCTTAGTAAAATCTAGTTTTGGTCACATGAACTAAGTTCTTAGTGAACTCTAGTTTTGGTCATGTAAACCAAGTTCATAGTGAACTCCAGTTGTGGTTACATGAACCGAGTTCTTAGTGGAAGGTTCTCTTGTTGTTAACAGTGAGAATACATCAGTGTCCCATAATTGATCAAATTTACAAATATTCAATGTCATCAAATATATTCACACTTGTTAGAATGTACTATGTACCTTGATTCCCAAAATCATTATCGATGGGTTGACTTACATTGGCTAATGATATACATTAATGATTGATAATCAAAGGGTTTCTCCCATGTTCCACATCAACTCATTTTCACATGGTGCATATTCACACATTTCAATGACTTGGATTGAATACCTCGGGTCATAGTAGCATTATTATTATTTGTTGTTTCTTGAGTTGTGCAAGACCATACCACATGGTTTATGACAGTGGGACTTTGGGAAGAATCAATTTTGTACTTCAATTCCATTTGCTCTCCTTATATACATTGAGGCATATATGCACTTTGTATCTTGTCACATATATGATTTAATTTTAACATGGATCCAATGTGTATATTTTTCATGGACATGATTCTTGCATTCTATATATTTCATGGATCGATAGTGTACTTGATTTGGCAGCCATGCTTTTCACATCTGAACATGGGTATGCCCACCTCAGAGTAGAGAGTAATTTTATAACTTAGTTTCTTTTTTCACAGGTACTTTTTTATCCATAATATATGGGACTTTGCTTGGTTCCACTTGGCAACTTCCTCCATGGTATAATATTGTATTTCAGTCGTCAACTTCCCTTATAACCTCGCACATTAGGGGATATTTGTCATAGAATTATTTGACAACCTTTATTCATATAATGCATAAATGGTCTTAATATCAAACATTTACCATTACTTCCCTTTAGAAAGCTCTTAAAATTCAATATTTTTCTACCCATACACTCTTTCCCTTAATGAACGATGCATATATATGCTCTTTCTCTTACGCAAAAGCATGTATGCCTTGGAAAATGTGTACACAAATATTAATTACACATCAATTTTGTGATCCTCATTAGGAATTATGTGTCCTACATAGTTATTGAATCGATTCCCATGGCCAACTCACTTAACTTACTCTTAAAAGTATTAATTGGGTTCATATGTTGGAAAAAGGAACTAACCTTGAGAGAAACCTTATGCTGGAGCAATGCTTTGTGGAATAAACTTTGATTTTTTATGATATTCTCTTTTAATAGAAACCCTCATTTCTAAAATAATGGTTATTTTCCTGTATTTGAGACCTTGGCCTAAATTTATCTTCTCACCTATTGATAATCAGGGAGTTTAAGGAGGAAAACTTGTCCTAAGTGACTAGGCTATAGGAACCTAGATTTCAGTTATGATAGGTGCTAGCAACAAGATCATCAAATATAATTGTACTTGTTGTTTTCATGATGAATAATATGGATATCTATCTTATTTTACCTCCCCTCCCCACCCCTAATGTGATTGTTAATACCTTTATTTTCTTTTGAATACATAGTGGATGGTGAAATTAGTTACCTTGATTAGAATTGATTAATTTGATTCATTTCAGATTTGTTATTATTGTAACCATAATATTTTTGAGGACGGTTGGTCTTCTTGTGTGCAAATCTCATAACCATTATTGAACTGCACTAGGATTTGCATACAAAGGAAAGATTAAACACAAGCACTTAGGTACATGTGTTTATTTTCTCTCATATCTACGTTAGTTATTTTGAATATGGCTCATTGATTCCCTAGCTATTTGGGAAATTTTCTCCCAAAAAATATTTATAAAACAGTAATGTAATTTCCTAACTTCCTTTAGATGAAGAAACAAAACTAAGTAATGAAATTTGTAGAGCTTCATGATAAAAGAGGAAATTATGAAAGCATGGATGATGGAAGAAGTATACCAAGAGGAAGAGAGAACATGTATAATGATACGGGTGAGCCATCTTTGACGCAAAGAAATTTGAACCATATTTGAATGAACAACTACAAAAAATTGTCCAAGGAAAAGAGAAGAACATTTCATAATTGAGCAAAGATTAAAGACAATTGGAGGTAAGAAAGGACATGAGATTTCATCTAATGTATGTTCAGGGTGCTAGGAGATAAGTAATTAAATCGACGATCCCATGCGTAAATGAGAATTGATGGAATATGAAGAAGATAAACAATGTTGAGTGCATTCCAAGAACACAAATGGATAGTAAGTCAAGCAAAACACAAGTGATTTCAATTCCTTCTATATGGGAGGTGAAAATAAGGAATATGAAGTGGAATAAGTTTGTTTATTAGGTATTGGTTGGAATGAGAATGAGATTTGTAAGAAGTCAACAAGAAGTTGGAATGGAACTAATTGCAGCAATATGAAGTGTTGGAAAGGCATGTAAAGTTAAGTGGAAAATGATTTACCGGTAAAGGACGAGGTAAGGAATAGAAATAAAGAATGGGAAATTTGGATTTGGTTGAAGGGCCTAAGGTCAAGCAAATCAAACAACAATTCCTAGAGATAATTTAATAGAAGGAAAAGGAAACTAAAAACAAAGAGCATGGATTGTTGACATAGTTAGATGGGCTTGAGGGAAACTTAGGTAAAAAAGGAACCTGTAGCAATGTAAAATAAATCTGCAATATGCTAAGAAGATTGTTGTAGTAGCAGTTGGATAATAGAGATAACATGACATAATTAATAAAGAGGGGGGTTCTAACTTTAACCTTATTGTTTTATAGGATATAATTGCATCTTTTGAAAAATAGCAAGTATAATTCTTATATACGTTGTGAATTGATACTTACGGAAAAATCAAAACAAATTATCTAATGGGCGATTGGTTATTTTAATAATTTCTCTTTTTATGGCTAAATATCTGCTATAGAAATTGTTATAATTTCTATAGATTTAATGTAGAGTTTTTGTTTTCCACTCATAATGGCTACATATCTATTATAAATGTGACTATAAATCCACCCAATGAAGAAAGAACATTAAAAATATCAATTGAGATGTGAAATTCCATGCTATGCAAAGGAATTAGATGGAACAATCCTTAACTCTTCCCTTTACATTTAATTATATTTCTTAGGAATAAGAAACTTTCTATATTTAAGCATGTGAATGTTGAGAATGCAAGAGAGTAGAATAGTTGAGATGAATATTTAATACTGTGCATATTGCGTGATAGTTCATTGCACAAATAGATAAGTTTGAGAGAATATTGTTGTGACATATGCCTGGAGTAAAGCATGGTGATTAAATATGATTGTGTAACCAAGATTGGTGATGGTATAGTTGAACATGTTGCCTATGATATTTAGGTAAAGGGTTGGTGAAAGAATTATGCAAGCCTCCATTATATTTAGGTAAAGGGTTGGTGAAAGAATTATGAAAACCTCCATCACACACCAATTATTCAAGTAACATTAGAGATGCCAATAGAATACATGAATGTATGGAATTATTTATTATTATATTGCATAAGTGTTAAACGGAATAAGGTAATCAGTCTTTTAGTATGAATTTATTATCATAAAGTGAAGAATTATTTTTATTCTTTTAGTATGAATTTATTAGTATAAAGTGATATGTTTTTTATACCTGAATGATACCTAGGTGAGTTATTCTAAAGGTATAGAGTCTTGGACATACACGATTGTTGGAATCTATTAATGTATTCACATGAAATGGAATGCCGTGTCAAGTTGTGCTTGTTATGGGACAATAGCCTAGGAAAGTCCAGATTTGTGATATTGTTATGGAAGAGAATGCCATGTGAGCTAGTTATGTGCGAGAATGTAGTGTTTTTGGATATGGAAAGGTTATAATAGTGTACAAGTATTTTATGGTTTATCTACTTTTGTCAGTGTACTAAATTGTATCATTTTTGTAAACACTAAAGAAAAATGAAAAGTGTAAAGTAGGTGTTTTGTTAAGATTGAAGAAAAATGAGTCAAAATGGTTGAACAAGTACTTGGGATGGTGGTTGGATGATGTGGTGAGGCATTGAATGAACCTTCCATATCATCATGGTGGAATGCATGACAATAGAATGTAGATTTGGTGTATTACAAGTGTACATAATAACATATAATTAAAAAAATTAATTAATTAACACAATAATAATAATAATAATAATTAATTAATTATCTCAATAATAAAATAGTAATAATAATAAACATAGTTGGAGGGGGAGGGAGGTACCCTGCAAAACAAACAAAAAACAACAACTAAAAAACACCTACGACTAATAATAAAATAATTTAGTTGGGAGTGTACAAGTTGTAAATACACATACATATATGTTTTCATATATGCTTGATTGCATGGTTTGAATGTATGCTTGTGCTTTGTTTCACTACAGTTAATATATCAGGAGTTGAAAGTGATTGAATTATTTGTATAAACATAATTCTAAGATCATTACAAGAGTTTTTTTTTGCAAGGTTCATACCCACGGAGTTTCAAACATGTGAGCTTACATAAGGAGTGCCTTAATAATACACTTGTTTGTTGTTTATTCTATCCCCAATGGAAAGATCATTACAAGAGTTGTTGTGGATGTGGAAATGAGATAAATGTATGCATGTGTTGTCATGTTCTATGTGAGTATATGAAATCTTTCCAGGAGAACAAATTTATAGAAATGGATTTTGGATTTGGAAGCAAAAGTAACCCATAATGATGATAGGGAATATTGCCTACATAAGTGATGTGTGTGTGTGTGGAACTTCTTATATTATTCATAATATTATTTCTTTAATAATAATTTTAAAAGTCGGTTGGATGATAGAAAGGTGACTGGGTCATAATATTTGTAAATTTGTCCATGACATAGGTGGAATATGGTGAATTTATCTACTATGAGAAAATATTGGCTATTGTAACCTAGAAAGCCCATGAACAAGGCCATTATGATAACATTGGAAATCTATGTTGATGCTCTTATTGCATGTGAAATCCTTGGAAAGAGGGATCATCCAAGGGATTGTTAAGTAGAGAAGGGCATGAATGAGCTTGGAAGAGGAAGTTGTTGCAAGGAACATGCAACTTGAGGGTGTGTCAGAAAATATAGTGAACTAAATTCTCATTGATTGTATCTATCTAAAACAAAGGAATATATATACAAATAGGTATTGGGTTTCTAACATACCATATGAATGCATATGCTCCAACTATGAAATTAAAAATTTCATGTGAATGGGATAATGTATATATAAGATGATTGATATAAATACACACTAATATGCTAAGACCTCAGAGGTTATCAATAGTAGTGAAAAACAAATGCAAATGCATTGTGTTCAAGATAGACAATAACTATGGAAGTTTGCAAGGGAAAGGCTAGATTCGCAAGTATAGTTGATGAATGAAGGCATGCATTTCATTGGTGAAAATAAAAAGAACACCAATAATCATGTTATTTTAAGGTTACATGTTGGGAGGGATAATTTAATATCCTGCTTATGATTTCCTTGACCATTAATGTATAGGTAATGATGAAATGGTTGCATAGGTAATGTATAATTACATGAATTGTAATTATACATTTGAATTATAATATAAAAGCATTAGCAACTATGAATGCAGAAGGACTAAAAGAGAAGGGAGGACATTGTTTCCACAATTGGGGAAGTGAAAGGGGGGCACATAAGAGTCTTAAGGGGCTCAGGGCGATGTCTTATAACCTTTTATTAGTAATTTTATTATTGACCTATTTTTCATATTATCCTAAGTTTCAAGATTAGTTGCATGAAGGAGGGATGTGGAGTTCTGATAAGGATACATGACCTCTTCATTTCATGTGATTATATTATATTATTTTTACCATTTAAAGAGAATTCAAAATAATATTCTATTGGGGAATTTTGGGAGAGTTTCTCCTGCTTTGAGGTTGAGCGTGACTATGGTAATGGAAACCAAAAAGATAGAGAGAGGATTATTCTCTTAAGAATTGAAGTCATATCTTCATTTAGGATTATGCAGCTAATTTACAAAGTGGAAATGATCATAGTGTCGTTCTAAGATAAAGGTGTGAAGCATTACAACCATAGAATTTTTGTAAACCTTATAGATAATCTAGTTCAGGTAGAAGGAAATACATCTTGTATTTAAAAATTCCTAGATTTGAGTAGTAGAGATTATTGGCTAGTCTATGTTGGAGTATTGTAGGAATTCAAATACCATGAGAAACTATTTAAAAGAGAAGAGAACCATGTTATTGGCATGGTTACAGATTGAGAAGGGGAAAGTGTTAGCTGATTCAAATTTATAAATAGATAAATTTTATTAATTATTTATAAACTCATTTATGTATTTAATAAATAAATAAATTTTATTAATTGTTTATAAAACTAAACATTATGATATATAAAAACAAAGTTTACATTAAGTACATTAATATTCAATAAAAATAAATAAAAGAAATTACTAAGAACTAGACTTAATAATAGTATAATGACAATAAAGCTCACGTTATATTCAATCAAAATAAGTTAATAGTATAATGACAACCAAGTTTACGTTATATTCAATCAAAATAAATAAAAGAAATTACAACCACTAGAGTTAATAATATAATGAAAGATCCTCATCATAGATGTGGACTTATCCTATTATTGAATGAGTCAACTTTGTTTTTTTAACAATAAAATTAAAAATGTTATTGTGAGGGTTTGAAGGTGACTTTGATATTATTTTTATGGTCAGATTTGAAGATGATTTTAATGTGATTTGAAGATGATTTTGATGTTATTTGTATGCTCAAAATTTGCCAATTTAATAGAACATTGTTTAAACTTTAGACTTTTGAGAAAAGGTGAGTATTCACGTGGCCTTGCCGAAAAACTTCGTTAATTTGAGAATTGTAGTCCTTTCAGCATACATTATTCCCCTAAATTCAATATAGTTAGCTTATACAAAAATGAACTCTAAGGGATGTTCCGGATATGGCAATAAAACTAAGCCATAATGATGATAGGTAATATTGCCTACGTAATTGAAATCTATATATACATGGAACTTCATATATTATTCATAATCTTATTTCTATAATAATTATTTCAATTTAAAATTTGGTTGAAAGATAGAAGTTGACTTATAATATTTCTATCATAGATAGACATAGGTTATAATATTTGTATCATAGACAGACATAGGTGTAGGGTGAATATATCATTTAGGAGCAAATGATGACAATTGTAAGTTGGAAAGCTTATGAATAAGATAATTGTTGTGACATTAGAATTTTATGTTGGTGTTTTTATTGTATGTGAAATATTTCGCAAGATAGATCCTTAAGGGATTGTTTAGTAGAGATGGGGATGTCTAAGTTTGGAAGGGAAAGTTGTTGTAGGGAACAAGCAATTTGACGGTGTGTCAGAAAAGATAGTGAGTTAAATTCTTATTGATGGTATCTATCTAAAACAAAGGAATATGCATACAACTAATTATTGGACTGCTAACCTACCTAATTTTGTGTTATGAATACATATGTTTCAACTATGAAATTAAAAATTTCATTTGAATGTGGTAGTGGATATATAAGATAGTCATAACCTGCATATTTCTCTTGATGATTGATATAGGTACACATTAATATGCTAAGATATGGGAGGCTATTGATGGTAGTGAAAAGCAAATGAAAATGCATTGTGTCCAAGATAACCAACAACTATGCAAGTTTGCAAGGCAGATAATGGCATTGCAAGCATAATTGAAGAATGAAGGCATGGATTTCATTGGTGAAAAGAAAAAATAACACTGAGAATCTTGGCATTTCAAGATTATGGGTGGGAGGGTGTGGTAATGTAATACGCTACTTATGATTTCCTAGACTATGAATGTATATGTAATGTTGATATGGTTTTAAGCCAAAATATGTGTGAATTATATTTATAATATGTAATGTTGAGATGGTTGTAAGCCAAAACATGTATGAATTATAATTATACACTTGAGTTATAGTATACAAATCCTAACAACTACAAATGAAGGACTAAAACAAGATGCGAGGACTATGTTTTCACAAGTGGGGGAAGTGAAAGGGGGGATCATAAGAGGCTTAAGGGGCCAAGGCAAAAGTCTTAGGACCTTTTATTAGTAATTTTTATTATTGATATATTTTTAATATTATCCTAAGTTTTGGGATTAGTTGCATGAAGGAGGGATGTGGAGTTATGATAAAGATACATGACCTCTTATTTCCATGTGATTATATTCTATGTTTTTAACCATTCAAAGAGAATTCAAATTATTATCCTAGTGGGGAATTTAAGGATAGTTTGTCTTCTGTTAAGGTTGAGTATGACCAATATGGTAATGGAAACCAAAAAGACGCAAAGAGTATTATTCTCTTAAGAATTGAAGTTGTATCTTAATGTAAGCTTATGTAGCTAATTTACAAAGCGGAGACAATCATAGTGTTGTTGTGAGATAAAGGTGTGAAGTATTACAACCATATATTTTTTGTGAACCTTATAGGTAATTTAGTTCATGGCTGAGGTAGAAGGAAATAGGTTATGTAGTTAAAGATTCTTATATTTTAGTAGTAGAGATTATTGGCCAACCTATGTTGGAGATTTGTAAGGATTGGGGTACCTTGAAGGACTATTTAATACGGAAGGGGATCTCATTATTGGGATGTTTACATGTGAGAGGGGATTCAATGTGCTAGTTGATTCAAATAACTATAGAGGGATTTCTTATATATGAGAGATTTTCAAGTTATGGGTTGAGGAAAAGGACTTAGAGATAGACCTTGGGACTTCACCTTTACATATTGATAGCCTTGTCTTAGCTGTGGCCTCTGTCATAAATGTGTGACAAAGATACTAAGGCTGGGAGGAATGCCCTTTAGTTGCAACCAATTAGAAGATTACCCCCCCAGAAAGATAAGTGTTCCTTTGTTGTGTTATATTTGTGCTAAAAAATTTCATGTCCATATTATGAATTTATTAATGCATTTCTCTTCTGCATTTTATGGAAGAATGAATGTATGTATTAAGGTTAGAACTAAATGTTAAAGTTTTTATAGCTTTGATGTTGTTATTGATTGTTAAAACCAACTCATGAAAACTTTTTAAGGTATATATTATTACCTTGTGTATGGACATGCATTGGAAAATCATCTATACTAAATATTTGACAAAATGATTGTATGGAGAAATGGGTGATTTGTTCATTAAAGCTAATGATCTATAAATTGTGGTCTCCAAGAATATTTAGTTGAGTTGTTAATAATGTTCTCTCTGAAAATGACATTTTGGAACCTTTTTCAAGTCCCAGAGGATTTCTTAGCATTTTAATTAGACCCTTTGATATGTGGGTCCTTAAATGATTTAGAAAGATTTGTTGATGGTTGAGTCTTGCCTTAATATGTTCTTATTCAATAATTTTATGTTGGGATATCTTTTGAGGTGTTTATAAGTCAATTTATTGTTGCTACATAGCTCATGTGGTAGTTGATATGGATCCATAAATCGTTAGAGATCACATGTAGCAATTTCTATGGATCCAATAGTTGCTATAGATTTATTAGATCCTTTGATATATGGGTCCTTAAATGATTTAGAAAGATTTGTTGATGGTTGAGTCTTTCCTTAATATGTTCTTATTCAATAATTCTATGTTGGGATATCTTTTGAGGTCTTTATAAGTCAATTTATTGTTGCTACATAGCTCATGTGGTAGTTGATATGGATCCATAAATCGTTAGAGATCACATGTAGCAATTTCTATGGATCCAATAGTTGCTATAGATTTATTAGATCCTTTGATATGTGGGTCCTTAAATGATTTAGAAAGATTTGTTGATGGTTGAGTCTTTCCTTAATATGTTCTTATTCAATAATTTTATGTTGGGATATCTTTTGAGGTCTTTATAAGTCAATTTATTGTTGCTACATAGCTCATGTGGTAGTTGATATGGATCCATAAATCGTTAGAGATCACATGTAGCAATTTCTATGGATCCAATAGTTGCTATAGATTTATTATAGATGTTTTGAATTTACAATGATTAAAATTCCACGGTTTCATTTACATAAAGTACCAAAGCAAGATATTATGGTGTTTTTCAAGTACCATGTAGCCTTAGTACTTCATATAGGTGATTGGGTATGCTATAGAATGGTATCAGAGTAAAATTTTAATATATAAGGGGATGCTAGTGGTGGTGATGTTCATATACAACTAGTCCTTAAGGTCGGAACTCATATTCAACTATGGATCCTCTAGATATCATGGACAAGTCCTAGTCAAAAGTTGTGTGTTAAGAGGAGGTAAGTTTGTGCCCTGGGAAGAATAAGGCAAGAGAGTTTCGAGCTAGAAGAGTATGGAAAAATATGAAAATATGGTCGAAGAAACAAGCCCTTGTTTTAGGAAGGGCGATTGGGATGGAGGATGTTGTACAAATGTCCTCCACAAAGTTAATTGGAAATTTCATCTACTGTGTTAGATGGAAAGGAGATAAATTCTTGGAAAGAGGAAGTTTGGAAGCATGTCCTTAGTTACATTCTGAGTTGTGACACCATGCTCAAGGGTTGGTACTTCTTCCATTTTGATAAGAGTGTTGATGCTATGAAGATACTAGGACGATTGTGGATGTGTGGAGTCAACAGCCTTATGTTGAAGAGATGACACACCTAATTTGACCCAGAGCATGTACAATTTCATTACCGAAAAATTTGGGTTCTTATCTGTGCCCCCCCCTACAATTTTGGAATCTGGAAGCATGTGAATATATCGGAAACTATTTGGGTTGCTTCCTTTATGTGGATGATAACTCTTCAATAACAAAGGAAAAAAGGGTGGCTCCCATTATCATCCATGGTTTATTAGAGGAGTCAGATGTGATTTAGCATGATTTCTCCTTTACTTTATGTTTGGACTATTGGAAAGTTCCCTTTAGATGCTTCTCCTGCAAACAGACTAGACACCTAAAAGATGAGTACTCAAAGCTGATGGTCAGTCATTTGGAACACCATCCCAAATATTCTAACTCTTCAAGGGTTCCTAAAAAAGGGTCACTTTACCATCAAAGTTTGAAGGCTGATGGTCCTATGGGGGTAACACAGGTCATCCCTATGGAAATTTTTGTGCAAGCCACCAGTAAGACATAAACAATTGATATTTCTTCTATTTGTCCTATTAAAGATGTGGTTTTATCTACAAGTCATGATTCTATCAGTGGGGATGGTGTTTCTCTCATGTTGGGGGGTATTGTTGTGGTTGAATCCAGTGAGAATTCTCACTCTCTTATGAATCATCCTCTTCCTAGACTATCCTAGGACTCTAAACCTATTACATCTTATCAAAAGGAACTTTCCTTTCTGAAAGGAGGAAGACTCCTCTCAGGGGTTTGGGGTTGTTCCCTTCTAGTGATTCTTTTCAACCTCTGTCGGGCTATCAATTTCTTCAGATGGGGTAGTGACGAGTGTCGCTCAAGAAACCCTTCTTGACTCCTTGGAGCTTGAATAAACCATTTTCTCATTGGTCCCTTCCTTCAAATACATATTAACCAAGAAGTCTTTGCAGATATTTGCGAGAAATATACATAATGGGTATTCAAGTGGTATTTCGGTTATTATTGAGAATGAGGATGGACTTAAGATTCCTCTTATGAAATTAAAGAGAATGAAAATCCAGAACCTTGACAAGGGAGCGGTATTGGAGGATTTGGAGCCAGAAAGTTTATGTGGTTCCTCTTCTTACCTATTGATTGGGGAAAACAAGTTCTCATGTGTTGTTTTTTCTTCTTGAGGATCATCTAGTTGTCGTGGGTCCCATAGAGCATAGAAGGACATAGAAGAGTTAATAAATGGCCTTTTTCACACTAAACAACATGGGTGTGGGAGGGAAACCCAAGTTTCGTTGGGTATGTGTTTTATTGTTTACATGTTTTTTTTGGGGGGGGAGGTGTGCATGCCAGCAGCATGATTGATGATCCCTATGAAATTCTCACGAAAACAGGATGGTAGGATGTTTCTATTCAGAAATGGTCATTAGGCCATTTATGATGCAAGCGCATCGAGCGCCAAATTTTTTGGGCCATTTTTGTCTATTTTGGGTTGTTTTCAAAAAATATGTAATTTAATTCTGATTAAGGGATTGGGGTCTATTTTCTAATCTGGGTTAACATATTAGGGTATTGGATGCTGCAGAATGCCTATATTTTATATTGTGAGGGATTCATAATCATAATGAGAAAATAGGAGGCGAGACTCCAAGGATCTTTGTTTTGCTTAAAAGAATCTGTATGATTTGCTTCTTTGTACAAATTTAAAACTTACATGTGGTACTAGAGCTCGATTATTGGCATCAGGGGATGCCTTTGTTTCTGAGGGTTCGACATGGTTAATAGATCTTGGATCTGTGATAAACTCAGGTTCAGTGGGAGCGTTATATTATTGATTTGTGCATTGAAAGAGAATGTCGAGCAGTTCAATAATTAAGATTGAGAAATTTAATGACCATAATCTTGATCTATGGAAGCTCAAAATGGAGAATCTTCTTGTAGATCGAGAGAAGTGGATTTTTGTGGATCCAGGTACAAAACCCACTCAAACATCACAAGAAGATTGGGATAAATTAAAAACAAGGGAAACAAGTACAATTAAACTGTGCTTATCAGACTCTATGTTGTTGAATGTATCTGATGAAGATAGTGCGGTAAATATTTGGGGGAAACTAGGGAGCTTTTATCAATAAAAATCCCTTGTGAACAAGTTGTTTCTGCAAAAGAAAAGGTTTCATCTCAGAATGGATGAAAACGACACAATAACAAAGGATCTGAATGTCTATAATACTCTGGTAAGTCAAATAACCTTTGTTGGCATTAAAATGGTTGAAGAAGATAAATGTATTAAATTATTTTGTTCCTTACCAAATTCCTGGGACAACCTAATTGTTGCAATAGGTAGTGCAAGTCAAGCAACCTTAAAATTTGATGAAATAGTATCATCCATATTATCAGAAGAGATGAGGTAGAAAACCATGGATAATCATAACATGTATGCCTTATATGTGAGAGTTCGCCCCCATGAGAGAAACAAAAATAAAGGATCTTGGTGGGGATCTAAATCTAAGGGTAGATCTAAATCCCTAGGAAAAGGAATAAGGAAGTGCTGGAAATGCGCTAAATATGGGAACTATAAAAAAGATTGTAGATCTACGAATGTTGAGAAAGAAAAGGTATCTGAGGATACCCCTTCCATAGAGGGAAATAACTCCTTGGAAGAAGGAGGGGATGTGTGCCTAGATTCCATGGGTAATCATTCCGATCGTGATATATGGTTGATTGAATTAGGTGCGTCATGTCATATGACCCTTCATAGGGAGTGGTTCTATGAATATGAAAAATACAATGGAGAAGATGTGCACTTGGGAGACGATTCACCATCCAGTATCGTTGGACATGGTAGAGTCAATATGAAACTCAAGGATGGAAGGATTAGAACTCTACCTGGAGTGATACACATTTCAAATATAGCGAGAAACTTGATATCTGTTGGAAATATGGATGTTGTAGGTGTAAAGACTGTGTGGAGATGGTGGTTGCAAAATGATTCGAGGTTCAATGGTATTAATGAGGGGATTTTGGTATGGAACTCTATACATACTATTAGGAAGCACCATCATTGATGAATGTAACCGTTTTGTTGTGCCTAAGGAAGGAGGTAAATATGACAGAACCGTGACTACATCCGGAGGAAAGACACGTTATGGCATGAAATATTGGGGCATATCGGAAAAAATGACCTTCGAGCATTACAAGGGAAAGGCATGGTTAAAGGTATGATTGATTGCACTCTAGCTTTTGATTTTTATGAACATTGCATATATGGAAAACATAATTGAGTAATATTTTCATTTGGTGCTACAAGAGCAAAGGGAATTCTAGAGTTAATAAACAGTGATGTATTTGGACCTATTCTTGTTCCATCATTAGGTAGATTAGTGTATAATGTTTCATTTATAGATGATTTCTTAAGGAACACATGGATTTATTTCCTTCGAAAGAAATATGAAGTATTTGCTAAGTTTAAAGAATTTAAGGCTCTGATAGAGAATCACTGCATCAAAGAAAATAAAGGTGTTGGGGACAGATAATGGTGGAGAGTTCTACAGGAATGAATTCGAGGAATTATGTAAGAAGTGTGGTATAACAAGGAAGAAGACTACTCCATACACACCTCAACAAAATGGAGTTGCTAAAAGGATGAATAGGACACTGATGGAAAATGCAAGGGGCATGTTAAGCAGTGTTGGGATAGGACAATAATTCTGGGAAGAAGTAGTGGAGATAGCACGTTACTTGGTAAATCGGTCACCCACATCAGTATTGGTTGAAAAAAATCCACAAGAGTTATGGACTAGTAAGAAACCCTCTATTAAGCATCTGAAAGTTTTTGGTTGTGATGCTTATGTATGTGTTCCAAAGGAGAAAAGGAGCAAGTTGGATAACATATATGAGAACTGTATGTTCATTGGCTATAAAGATGGTATGAAAGGTTATAAGCTTTGGAATCCTGTAACAAAGAAGAATGTTTACAGTCGAGATGTTATGTTTAGATAGGTCAGAGAGGTCAAAGAAGTCCCCATACATGAAGTGACTCCAATGAAAAAGGAACCAGAGAAAATAGATTTTGATTTAGAAGGTGAAGAATCTGACTCAACAGAAGAAGCCAAATCATAAGAAGAAGAACCCCATACCCCAGTTTTGAGGAGATCATCTCAAGAAATAAGGAAACTAGAAAGGTATTCCCCTCCTGATTTCACTCTTATTTTTCTTTGTTTATTACTGATGATGACCCTAGAAATGTGAAGGAATTTGTTGATTCAAAGGATAGTGATCTTTGGAAGAAGTCCATGGTTGAAGAAATGGATGCCTTGGAAAAAAATGAAGCATGGAATCTAGTTGAGTTACCAACTGGAAGACAATTCGTTGGAAACAAATAGATGTTTAAAAGAAGTTAAATGCATAAGGTAAAGTGGAGAAGCACAAAGCCCGCTTGGTAGCAAAGGGATATTCTCAGGTATAGGGGATTGATTTATTGAAATATATTCTCAAGTTGCAAAATTAACTTCTATTAGATTTCTTCTCTCTATTGTTGATGCTTTTGGTCTTCAAGTAGAGCCTATAGATGTGAAGACAACGTTCTTACATGGGTATCTGGAAGGACAAATCTACATGAAACAACCATAAGGGTTCATAGTAAAGGGAAAGAAAGAGCTAGTATGTAAACTAAAGAAGTCCCTTTATGGTCTAAAATAATATCCAAGGATGTGGTACCAAACTTTTGACACATACGTACTTGGATTGGGGTTTGTGATAAGGAAGGTTGATCACTGTGTATACTCCAAACATATTGGTGATCACTTCATTAACCTATATAGTATTGTATGTTGACAACATGTTATTGATTGGAAACAACAAAGATGTTATAAAGAAGGTGAGTCTCAAATGTCCTCCAAATTTGACATGAAGGATCTTGGTGCTGCAAAATTCATTCTAGTAATGGATATCAGAAGAGGTCATGCAAATAGGAAGGTCTGGTTAAATCAAAGAAAATATGTTGAGATGGTACTACAGACATTTAACATGAAGGAAAGTAAGTCGATTAAGGTCCCTCTTCCTATAGGTGTAAATTTATATGTAGATCAGTGTCTTAGGACACATGAAGAAGGAGATATGTCATGAGTTCCATATGCCAGTGTAGTTGGTAGTTTGATATATGCAATGGTTTGTACTAGACCAAACATTTCTCATGCAATGGGAGTTTTGAGTAGATATATGTAAAAAGGGAAGAGCATTAGGCAACTGTAAAAAGGGTCTTTAAATACTTGCAATGCACCACAAATTATGCAATACGCTACTAAGGAATACCTGGACTAGATAGAGTAATAGATGTACATGGAGTTTTTTATGCAGATTGGGATAGAGAGCTTGATCACAGAAGATCTATAAGTGGGTATGTATTTAACCTATTTGGAGGATCTATCGCTTGGATGAGAAAGAGATAGGATTTAGTTGCACTCTCAGCTACAAAATTTAAATGCATGGCATCCACACATGCTAGCAAAGAAGCACTATGGTTGCAAATATTGTCTTCAAGTGTTGGGTTTGTACAAAACGTTGTGAGGTTAGATTGTGATAGCCAGGTGCAATCTTCCTAGAAAAGAACCCTGCTTATAATGCTAAGACAAAGCATATTAATGTGCAATATCACTTTGTGAGAGATATGGTTGAAGGCACGAAGGTGTGGCTGGAAAAGGTTGACACCTCGAAAAGTTTTGCAAAGTCATTAACAAAGTCTGATAGTACAAAGAAGTTCTCTTGGTGTACATAATCTATGGTCATAGATTCCTTGAACTGTGACCCTATGAGTACACTCATTGGTATGCAAAGAAAATAACAAGTGGGAGAATGTTGGGTATGTGTTTTATTATTTGCATGTTTTTATCTTTTTTTGGTGGGAGCGGGGGAGTGTGCCTATCAACGGTGCACCCGACGATCCCTCTAGCACCTTCAAAGAAACAAGTCGGTTGGTCATTTCCCTTTGGAAACAACCATTAGGCTATTTATGATGTGAGTGCATCGAGTGCCAAAATTTTTGGGTTGTTTTCTAAAAATATGTAATTTAATCCTAGTTAAGGGATTGGGGTCTATTTTCTAATCCGGTTTAATAGATTAGGGTATTGGATGTCGTGGAATACCTATATTTTGTATTGTGAGGGAGTCATAATGATAATGAGAAAATAGGAGGTGTGGCTCTAAGGAATGTTGGTTTTCTCGGTTAAGGATTTCCAGGGTAAATCTCTATGTTTTATGTGTGAATGTTGTGGTGTAATATTTGTTTTGCTTAACAGAATTTGTATGCTTTGCTTCTCTGCACAGGTTTAAAACTTACAAGTTTCTCTCCCTCTATCATCTTTTTTAGTCGAATAAGCTGGATATCCTTCTCATACAAGAAAACACGATTACTAGGGATAAGGCTAGAGCTATTTTTGCAAAAGGCCTCCTAGGATGGGAGATATGTACTATTGACTCATTTGGACTTTCCATGGGGGCTATCAGCATTATGAAACCCTTTAGTTGTTAATGTTTCTCCATTTTTCTTTGTTGTTAGCATACTTCTAGTTGATAGATCCAAAGAATTGGATTCAATGGTGAGTATTTTCAACTTCTATGGTCACTACCATAATCGACAAATTTTATAGGGGACTTGAAGGGTAATGGTATATTGGCCCTTGAGAATTTCATTTTTGGTGGTGTTTTAAATTTCACCCTCTCGGCTAGGGAGGTATGGGGTGCTCATGCTAAGAGGGGTGGATTAGATGATTTTTTAAGGAGATTTTTTGTGGATGCAGGGCTCATGGACACTAGCCCAACTCCTCGCAATCCTAGATTGAGTAATGGGATGGTTGGGGATGAAGGGTTCACTAAGAGAATGGACCGTTTCTTTGTTGTTAATCAACTGATCGACAACATTGGTTTTTATCGATATTGGATTATGATGTGGACATATCTGAGCACATGCTTGTTATTTTTCAATTGGAATATGGTCATGAGAGAGTAATGTACCCTTTCAAATTTAATCACAATTAGACATGGGAGAATGATTTCACTGACCTTGTTCTTGAGAAATGGTCTTCATTGGTAATAGATGGACAATATTCTCCCATGCATGTCTTTGTTTCAAATATAAGACACCTAAAGGCTAAAGTGGTGGCCTGGGAAAGGGAAAAAAAGAAAGAGATCGACACTAAACTGGTTGAGATTGAATATCAAGTAAATGACATTTTCCAGGCCTCGGTGAGCGAGATTTTCTTTGCTGAATATAGAGCCTTTTTTGACTCACTGCTACTAGAAAATAGGAAATTTTGAGCATTAAGGAAGAGGCTTGCCACTTAAAAAGAAGGTCCATCTGGCTAGCCCAAGGGGATATGAATACATCTTTTTTTCATAAGGTTGTTGAAAGAAGAAAAAACATTAACACCAATTAGGAGATAAGTAACCCGAGGGGTGGTTAGTTCACAGGGAAAAGAGAGTTGGAATATGTTATTGGTGAACACTTTAGGAATTTGTTCAGTGATTGTGGAGGAGCCTCCATATCTAGTCAAATGGAGGTGATTGAAAACTACTCAATATTTTTTATCCTTGGAAGAAGGTAGGAGCATAGGTGATCATGTCACCTTGGAATAAGTAAAAGGTGTTCTTGATGGTTTTGCAAAATCAAAGGGCCCATGCCTCGAAGGATGGGTAGTAGAATTTTATCTATCCCTTTGAGATATATTGGGCCCCAATTTTTTGGCTATGGTGGAAGAATCCCACATAAGGGGATATGTCTCTAGTGCCCTTAAAGCCCCTTTCATAGATTTGATGCCAAAAAATTGTCATCCTTCCTCCTTTGATGAATATAGGCCAAATTTTTGTTGTAATATGGTTTAAAAATTGATCTCAAATATTATATCAACAAGGACAAAAGATAATCTTTCTCAATGTGTCACAAAGGAACAGTTTGGATTCTAATCCAAGAAACAAATCTTGGATGCAATTGGAGTTTCCCGAGAGGGATTTCACTCCATTAAGTCAAAGAAATTAAAGGCCTTAGTCCTTAAATTGGATCTAATAAAATCCTATGACATAGTTGATTGGACATTCCTCATATTGTTATTATTACATATCGGTCTTCCTTTGGAGGTCACCAACTAGGTTATGTATTGTGTGACATTTGCAAAAGTTGCAGTGTTGATTAATTGTTCCCCTTCTCCTTTATTCACTTCCTCCAGGGATCTTACAAAAGGATTCCCCCTATCTCCCCTTCTCTTTTCTTTGGTTGTTGAAGGGCCCGGTAAGATGATTGAAAAATCCAGATTGGAGGGAAGAATAATGGGGGTAAAAATAAATGATCATGTCATTATTACACACCTTTTTGTAGACGATCTTCTATTCTTTGGAAAATATTATTTTAATGAATGGTCAATTTTTAAAGAAATTCTTAATTTGTTTGCCGAAGCCACAAGGATAGAGATTAGAAACACAAAGTACTCCTTTCTTGAGAATAAGGTTGATGGGGATACTATTTAATAGATCGTTGGGATACTTCCGTTTCATGTACATCCCTTGGATGAAGGTTGCAAGTACCTAGGATATTTTCTTAAATCCAACCACTACACATTGGATGATTGTGGTTGGCTGCTAAAAAGGTGGACAAAAAATTAGAAGCTTGGGCATACAAATGGTTGTCGAAAGGAGGGATTATAATACTTGTCCAATTTGTATTGGATAATATTTTAGCTTTTTGGCTTTCACTAATAAGGATTCCTAAAATTGTACTGGACAAGATAAGAAAAAAATGTTTCTCTTTCATGGGTAGGAAGTAAAAAGAAAAGGGCTTTCCACCTTGTGAGTTGGGACAAGATTTCTTCAACCAAGCAGGTGGGGGGTTGTGGGGTGAGGTAATGAGAGATAAGTATATAAATAACATGATTGTGGAGGATAGTGCATAGCAGGGGATTTGGGCGTAAGTGTTACATCTAACATATGAAAGAATTTATTTGTGTCCTTTTTGGTTATTAAGAAATGGTTGTCTTGGAGTGTAGGAAATGGTCATAGGGGATAGTGTGGTAGGGATCCTTTCATTGGTGGTGAAATATTTTATAAGCTCTTGGAATCCATGAATTCCTTTCTTAAGAGAACATGTATATATTTTTTGTATCAAGCTGCCAGACCTATTGGTAACCTTCATAACTTTTCTAATTGGATATAGGCTTCTAACCTGTGTCTCAATGGAGAATTAACTACTGAATGGTTACTTTGTACACATGGGACTCATAATTATGGCATTCACCTCATGGATAAGGAAGACTCTTTAGTTTAGTCACGGGACCACTCTGTAGGAGTGGTTACCTCAAAACTGGCTTATGAAGCCCATTTCTATATTTCCTCGAGCAATAAAAGCTGATGGCATCACAACCTTTAGATGTGGCAGTTCCAGTTTAAAAAATCAATATTTTTACGTGGATTGTTCTAGAAGTTAAGATCCTCACTTGGGAAAAATTCTTGAATCAAGGGGGCATCGAGCCTAGTGCTTGTATCTTGTGCTCTAGAGATTCCACTATACATTATTCATGCAATGCAAGTTCTCTTGTACATTATGGGGTGAAACAAGGGAAAATTTAAATATAACATGGAACTGGGCATCAAAGTCTATAATCACTATTTTCAACTTGTGGAAAGTTGTCATTCCCTTTCATAGGAGTATGCTAGTCTTTGTTTTGAGGCATTTGTTGTTATGCAACCAAGTCCTAGAAATAGCATAAAAATAACAAAAATAGACAAAAACAACATAATCCACGCCTTAATAATGAAGAACAGATATGAATTGCAATCCTGTTTAAGGGAGGAATCTCCTTACACAATGTACTAAGTACATAAGACAGGATAAGATATACATTGATGACTAAATGAAAATATATCCTTCATATATATAGGAGACAAAGTTGCACAATAAAAACTAATAGACACAATATGCCATCAATAATATGTAATACATCACAATATAGGGGGTAATACGCCACTCTATAAGGGGGAATGTGCCCAATATTTAGGGTTTAACATTTGTGGATACACATAAACAAGGTGTTATTCAATGACAGGGTACTAAACTATAAACATGTTATTTTCTCCATTATTAAATCATATAAAGAGTGGAAAGGGGCCCTAAACCTTGGAAGAATCACTCCCTTATTCCCTCTGTTTTGGATCAACATACACCTTTGTGATTCTTCGATGGAGCCTAGTTGGAGGGTCAAGATTTAGGTGGGGCTGGTGGTATATTGCATTTGGAAAATGGATGCTCTTTCAAGCATATCTTCAGAGAAGCAAACATGTTATCAAAGAAGGCCCTCACCTTCCTCGAGGGTGTTTTATATGCTGAGGAGTCACTCTTTGGATCATATTCTATCCTCTCTTCTTTTTAGTTGTTTTGAGGATGGGTCACTATTTTGAGTTTTGGGCAATACATGTTGTATCATTTTTTCTTTGTTGTGGATATGGTGTTTTTGACACTTACAGTTTATGTACATATTTATGTTCTCCATAGTATCTACAAAATATTGTTTCTGTCTCTTGGTAAGTTAGTACATAGATTAGTCAATATCAAGTGATGTATATTTTTGTATACTTTGATTCATATTATGAATAACTAGTGTGATTTTTCCAGGTTGTGAAAAACAAAGGCTTGGAATTGTAGTTTTATTGAAATGGTCAATTTTACTTTTACAATAACTAAAAAAGTTGTTGTTAAAGTATTGTGAGAGTTTGAAGGTGATTTTGATATCATTTTTATACTTGGATTTGTAGAAGACTTGTCTTATTTTTAATGGTCAATTTTGAGTTTACAATAAATAATTGAAAATGTTTTAAAGTCTTGTGAGGGTTTGAAAGTAATTTCAATATTATTTTTATGTTCAAGTTTGAAAATGATTTTGATATATTTTAAAGTATTGTGAGAGTTTGTTGGTTATTTCAATATTATTTTTATATTAAAGTTTGATTATGATTTTGATATTCAAATTTATTAATAACTTTAAAAAATATTTTTTTTTAATATACAACAAGGTGTCCTTTTATTTATTTATATATATATATATTTAAATTCTATATAATTCTTATCAACAAAGAACTTCCTTAACTAAAATTCAGAACAATAAACTTCTAAAACCAAATAATAAATATAGAATCGAATATTTGATCAGTTCGTGATAAAGAAAGTTCTATTCTTTGGTTACAAGAGCATTTAGAAATGAAACATGATTGTCTTTTTTAATCTTCGTTATAAATAGAATAGTATTATATTTTATCGAGGACACAACGAATATTCTTTTTATATATATATAATATAATTTTTATAAAAAACTTTAATAACTAAAATTACGGACAAATAAACTTTTAAAACCAAATAATAATCTAGAATCAAATATTTGATCATATAAGTCCCACATAAAGAACGTTCCATTCTTTAGTTACAAGGACATTTAGAAATGAAACCTGATTCTATTTCTAAATCTCCATTATAAATGGAATAGTATTATATTTTATTAAGGGATTTCCATTATAAATGTAATAGTACTATATTTTATTAAAGAATCTTCATTATAAAAATATAAGGAAATAATATAATATAAAGAATACTCTTTTTTTAAAGCTTTGCACACGAATAACATTTTGATATTTCAATAAGTTGTGATTATGGACATAAACGGAGAATACATCTTATATGACGGGGATTCCCTTATTCCACATTTTTGGTGACTCTTTAGTCATCATCAACTGGGCAAAGGGATCCATTGCTCTCTCCCCAGCTAAACTTTTCTACTGGTGTGGGAAAACTAGAAAGCTCATTTCTTGCTTTCCTGATTTGTCATTCAATCATATCTACCGTGAACACAATCAGATTGCAAACCGCCTCTCTAAAACTGCACTCTCCTTGGCTCCAGGTTTTGGCTGCTTTCTGAATTTACTGAGGACCACTTGGTCACTCATGGGACTTTTCAGTTATTTTGATGCTTGTTTGGGGAGCTTACTCCCTTTATTTTTTATTATCAGAGGCCCTTGGAACGGGCTCTTTAGTTTGTTGCTCTGATCTCTTTGGCCCACGGTAGATATGGTTTACCTAACAGATTTGCTATATGATGAGTCAATTTATTGATGGGAACTCTTTCTCTGTTTATCAGCTATAGTCCCCCCGGCTGCTACTGATAGTGAGGTGACTTTTCATGTATAAGTTGTATACTTCTCCTGGATGTAAACCATTCTTGGGTAGGCACTATAGATGCCCTTTGATTCTTAATAGAAAATCAAGGACAGGCTTTTTTTTTCCTGACAAAAAAAAAAAACCGGAGAATTTGTGTGGATTTTTTCTTCATGTTTAAATTTAGTGGTCAACCGACAAAAGAGGGATAGTTATGTTAATCAGCTTTATGAGGCGGGTATTATGCTCACAAATCAAAAAGATTCTTTTGTGTGGAGTTATAACAAAAGAATGGGACTCGTTACAACAAAATTGGCTTATGATTTAATTATGAAAAATGAGGTTGAGAATTGTTATACATGGTGTTCGAAGTTATTATGGGAAGATGTATCTTATGTAGAGTAGATATGGAGAATGTTGATCACTTATTTGGTGGTTGTTTATTTTTCGAGAATGTCTGGACTGAATTAAGTAATTGTTTTAAGTTTATTTTTCTTTGGAGGAGTCTTAGTTTGGAGGAAATTTTGGAAAATTGAAGGAGTGCACATAAAAATCTTCTTGAAATTCCACTTTTGGCTCTCGAAAAACTAGAAGACAAAGAACATGAGTATTTTTCAAGATAACTTCTTAGACATTGTTCAAGTTTGCTTAAGGTATGTTCACTTTTTGCTGAATATACTCATGATAGGTTGGTGAAAAAGAATAAAGTTGCTATGTTTCCAAATATGGAAGAAAACTTGTTATTAGGATTTTTCGATGGTGCATAACAAAATGGAATGTGTGGGGCAGGTATGATTATCTATTTACACCCAAATCATAAGTTTTAGTTGTAGATCAGGGTGGGTTTGGGTACTAATACTAAAGCCGAGCCAATGGCCTTGTGGGGACTCCTTTGGGTTACCAAGAAAAATAATTAGAACCTCCTTCGGGTGGTTGGGGATTCTAAGTTGATTATTGATTAGGATTTAGGTGCCATTTCAATACATGCTCTATTGCTGGATCATTGAATGAGAAGGGTGAGAGACTTAATCTCTAGTTTTCAGCAAGTCAATTTCAAACACATTTGCTTAGAGTTTAACGACAAAGCTGATTCATTATCTAAACGTGCCATTGAATTAATGGATGATAGAATTCAAGGATGGAAGGAAGACTACATCTAGATATCTTAGTAGTTTTCAATGATATTTAGCTGGTAGTATTTTTGTTGTGTCTTAAGAACAATTTTATATGTTTCATTTTTATGCTGGTATTTATGTATTTTGGAACATCCGAGAGTATATATCTTGATGAATCAGACTACAACAATTTGAAGTTTTGAATGATATGTAATTATTTTTGTAAGTTAATGTTAAGAAGTTGGAGTATATCAGTAAAGTAGCAGGGTGGGTATACAAAAAGTGAATACCTTACTTCTCTAAGAGTTGATGTAAGGATGATACAATTTTTCTTAATATTAAGTTTTGTTTGGTTTTCGGCGTGAAAAAGATGGACTTTATTGATATATTTTAAAATTATTTATAAAATTATATATATATATATATATATATATATATATATATATATAATTATAAGAATTTTTTGGAGATATATTCAATATTGGTCTTATCCTTTTATGAAAACAATGTACTCTTAGGAATTTGAATCTAGGTACGGAAAGTCTATGATCTTTTTTAATTTTATATAAAAAAACAATATCTTTTTTTTCAGAGGAAAAAATACAAGTCTTTGATATTCATTAGAATCGAAAAGACATCTTATACAAAATACAAGACAAAGTCTGAACAGTGCTGCCCCTACCCTTCCAGCAATAAAGTGAAGAGTATGACAGTCAGCCAATCATAATGAAATATAAACAACAAGTCTGATCATAGAAGACTTATCTCATCATCCCTGAAAGAACCAGGTCAGATAATATCGGAAAAATCTGAAGTGCCCTGCAAACATACAATCCAGAAGAGCAGCAACAGCTAGCTGATAGTCACACAAACAGACAATGAAAGCATACTACAAAACATACAAACCAAATGCTAAAAATAGCATATAAAGAGCCATCAAAAATGGTGAAATGTGGCCATCAAAAAAGTGTCAAGTGGCCATCTCCAATGACCTTTCCATCCATAGTTTCCGTGAAATGTCCTTTTCCCAATTCCAAATTGAGTGCCTTTTTGGATAAACCATCAGCTAGCATATTGTGCTCCCGGAAAATATGATTGAAGGTCACCGGTGGAACTAGGAGTAACATTGTAAATATCTCATCGCACCAATGTTTCAATGAGGGTATCTCGAGTGCAGAAAGTCTTTTAACCCAAGAGATAATCACCATTGAATCACTGAGAATCAGCTGAATAGGCAGTCCCATCATCATACTAACTCTGAGAACAAACCAAAGAGCCAGCAGTTCGGCTCGGGTATTGGTGATGTTCCCAAAACCCACAGAAAAAACTAAATATATGGGTTTCACTGATATAGGTCACAAACCCAGCTCCTCCCTTATGCAATTGTGCAGCACCATCAAAATAACCAATAGGAAAAATGTGCAGTGGCTTAGGAGCAATCTGTCTACAAGATTTTTTTAATTGAGGCACAGGGTGGATGGCAAGGCAGCTCTCAATTCTGGAAATAATCAGGGAGGCCACAGGTTTATCATTTTCAAAAATACATCTGTTACGAAGGAGCCATAAGAACCAGAAGACCACGACCGGGGCGTATCGAAAAGATGTATATAGGGCTGTGGTATTAAGCCAATGTGTTAAAAAAGACAAGACAGTGTTGTGAGATGTGAAAGTGAAACCCAGTCTAGCCGAGAAGTGTTTGAAGATTTTAACAGAAAAAGGACACAGCATGAACAGATGACTACAACCCTCAATGTTTCTATTGCAGAATACACATCTACTTAGCCCATAGTAGCCGCGAGATTGAAGATGATCCCAGGTGAGGATCCTGTCCCTAACCAACAGCCAGGTGAAACATATAAACTTCAGGGGTAACTTCATGGCCCACAGCAATGACAATACCCGATTAAGTTCTTCATCAATAGTGTTATGTATTATACAGTCATAACCACGAGCAGCGCTGATAGGACCCACATAATTACCATAAGTCCACAGGAGTGAATCATTCTCCTCATTTAACCTGATTCTATTGAAATCCAGGCCCCTGGTATATGATTTCCATTGAATGCTCTAGGCTCCACATAAATCCAGCTCTTCAGTTGAAAACCATTGACCAGTCACATGATTTTTTGCCTGATCGAGTGTGCGGATCCCATAATCTTCAAGGTATAATCTCAAATCATCCGATAGAATATAGGAACAGCCAAGTCCTACTATAGGGTCCGTGCCCACTCAAATCTCAGAACCATTTCCCACCAGCCAAATTAATCCTTTCCTAATCCAATGCAAAGTTTTCAAAAACCCATTCCAAATGATAGAAATATCCCAATGCCTAAAATATTTAATTCTGCACCAAGTTTGGACCGTCATATTTTTCATATATTTAGCCTTCAGAATCTGATGCCAGATGCCACCATTGTTCAATGCAAACCAGAAATTTTTCATCCTTAAAGAAATACAGAAATGAGGGAGATGTTTGATTCCCCATCCACCCTGGGAAATCGGGCGTGCCAAATGGTGCCAATCAATCAAGTGGAACTTTTTTTGCTTGGCCGAGGACCCCCAAAGGAAGGAGAAGATGAGAGTTCTGAGCTTGTTTAAGATGGCTGAGGGGATGGGAAAGAGAGCACACCAGTAGACCGGCAGGCTAGTAAGAACAGAACGTACCAAGACTAATCGACCTCCTAGAGATAAGAGCCGGTTGGACCAGTGGTTGATACGTCTCTCAAATCTAGTGATGAGCCAATACCAATCTTTAATAAGATATCCGGTGGGCTTCAAATGGAAACCAAGGTAGGTGAAACCATGATTGAGGTGAGCGAATCGGTAAGGCAAGATACCCGAAATTCTGCCCAATAATGCTGCATCCAAATCATAATGAAGAAAACAGGACTTATCCACATTGATTTTCATGCCAGATGCATCACAGAAGGTTTCAAGGATGACCTTAAATGCTATCCAATCCTCAAATGAACCCATCCCGAACAAGATCACATCATCTACAAAGAGTAAGTGTGTGAGAGAGAGATTAGACAAAATCTTTATTCCTTTGATAACACCATTACACTTGGCATCCTCAATCAGCAGGCTAAGTCCCTCAATGACCAAGATAAAGAGTAAAGGGGATAAAGGACAGCCCTGACGAATGCCCTGAGAAGCATGGAAGAAGGAAGATGGCGAGCCAATGACAAGGACGGGATTGGGGTCCCTCTGGTATAAAAAAACAATATCATATTGGGTATTTGAACCTAGATAAAGAAAGTGTCCTCACATTCAAAGTATTCACTCCGCCTCTCACCGTAATAAACCTTATATTATGTGTTCCAACATTTTATTATATATTTTTTATAATATAGTGTAATCTTATGTAGGGTTGGAGTTCAACTAGCATAGCCATGAGGCATTTTATGATGATAAAAAAAAATTAATCGCCATCATGATATTTTTAAAACATTATAATAAGTAATATTAAACTATATTATATTAAATATTTGCAATTTCTTGTAAATTATATTTAATTCATTTTTTTAGCTATCTTCTCCACATCCTTGAGCCTTTTCCTAGTCACTGTCTATTAGGTTTGAATAAAGTTTTTTTGGTTTGACAAAGATATTTAGATTCATGTTTTTTTATACAAAGAGATTTATATTTATGCATATAGAAATAAAGAGATTTGGACTTGATATGCATTGGCATTACTGGTCATCGTTTTAATCAAAATCCATTCTATAAAAGTTATGATGACTATTGCAATAATGCTAACCCTCGCTAAGTTCATTTTTAAAGAGTAATTTGGATTCCTATCTAATAGATAAATTATGGATGATGTAGGGGTTGCACAAGAGTGTTTATACTCGATCAAAGTGAAAAAGATGAAAGCTTTGGCATTGGAAATTGGCCTTATTAAAGCATATGATAGAGTAGGCTGGGTGTTGTTGAGATTGATCTTCTTGCATATTGTTTTCCCTCTCTAGGTTACTAATTGGATAATGTCTTGTATTAGTCTTCCTAACTTTGCAGACCTCATTAATGGTTCCCATACTAAATTCTTCAAGAGTTCTAGAGGGCTAAGGCAAGGTTGACCCCTTTCTCCTCTGCTCTTTTTATTGGTGATGGAACGTCTCACCAAAATTATTTTAAAGGCCAAGAAGGACAACAAACTTAAAGGTACCAAGGTCTTTGGGTCCCATTCCATCTCTCACTTACTGTTCGTAGATTATGTCCTTATATTTGGGGATGGTTCTGTAGAAGAAATATAATGTTTCAAGGGTATTGTTTGTGCCAGAAATTGTTCTTAGACTACCAGAAGAACAAGCCAACACAATCTCAAAAGTAAAATTAAATAAAATAGGTTTTAGGGTTTTAAAAACTTCATCAGCAAGAAGGAAATAAACATCCACAAGCCAATACAGAACTAAATCATGCAAATTGGATAAACTGGGGATCAAACACATCCCAATAAGCCATAAACATTATACATGAAATACTAATTCCACCCATAGGCTACAAGCATTTACATGAATAAAACTTTAAACAAGAAATGAAATTGTAGACTGAGCAATCAAACAGATCAGAAATGAAAAAGCATGACATGTAAAAGGGCTTATTAATTTATATATAATCAATAACAGTCATCCACTTACATAAGAGTTATAAGTGCTAGCTTGAGAAATCAAAGCTCCAAAAGCCTCTCCTTTAGTGAAAAATCCCTTCCTCAAAACTGTATGTTTGTCTTCCTTTTATCATTACAAAAGTAAAGTAGTTCCATAACTACCTTCTAGGTCGAAATTTTAAACAGTTATATCAATTAGTTACATGATAACTCAAAATATTTAAAGATAATTAACTCAAAAATAGCAAATCGGATTTGGGGAAATTTGGCGAATTTCTGGAAATTTGAGTCTCAAATACGCCTTCATATATCTCTATCCAAAACACCTGTGTAAAAAATGAGAGAGGTTTCTTTAAATTAGTATGTTATGAACAAAAACCTCTCTTGGTTTTTCAAAATTCCTCTTCAATGGATCGTAATATGTTTTGCACATTTGTGACTAAAACAAGAAATTATTAAATAATTCAAACCCTGAAAATATGCCACAAATATGAATTCCAATATCTCCAACGATAATAGATGTTGCAAAACTGAGAGAGGTGTTTGTGAATGAGTCTGTTGTGGACAAAAACCTCTTTTGGTTTTCCTGAATTCATTTCCATCTCCTCGTAATTTGCTCCCAATGACAATGACAAAAACAGGAAAAACAGAGCTGCTACAGGAATCTCCTCATGAAAATATTTGACAAAGGACTAAAAAATGAGAGTTAGATTATAAATCAAACTTGGAATGAACTTTTATTATAAGTTTTTGAAAGCTTAAAGATGTACATACTAATTAATAAGCCCAAAAGACAAACCTTAAAACTAAAATAATGAAATGATTCAACCATTAAAAGCATTAAATCCAACCAAAATTATTGATTGTCAAAAATTCTTAAAATCAACATGAAATATAAAATCATTTTAAACCAACGGTTGAAAATTATGACAAAAAGAATAGATAAACTAAGAACAAGATCTAGTTATAACATCTGGCTCTTGCTGCGGGATGAAGTTCTCTTTGTGAGGCTTCAAGAACTTATAGACCTTGTGCCTTATTCATTGGGTGATGGAGTCATTTACCAAATCTCTGCAACTTTGTCAAACTCTGAACACATACCTATGAAATGAAAAAATACTGCTACAAACCAGCATACTGAAAAGA
>LPNX010315478.1:5288-33347 GCA_001517045.1 Pseudotsuga menziesii | reverse complement strand
AAGAGGTTGAAGAGCAACAACTTCTTCTTCATAACATGATAATCTCATAGCAGGAACTAAGAAATTTCTACTATAATCCACTGAAAGTATGTTATCATCAAAAAAGTCAGCAAACTGATATGAAGAATCAACACAAGCATTATTTATATCCTTGTTCATATGAAAATCTGAAAATGATGAAGAAAATTGTCTTAAATCTGAATGATACCTACGTTCTTCTTCCTGTTCATAAGCTTGTATATCTTCAACATGAGCGTGATCTCGAAGCATTTTGCAAGCTTGAATGTTCTCCTCCACTCCTTTTGCATCCTCAAACAATTGTCTTAAAGATGATGAATGTTGAGCCATAACATAATATACCATAACAAGTTTTTCTGAAGGTATGATCTCCGTAGGCATACTGATATAAAAACTTTGAAACCTTCAATTAAATTTAGTAATTGGCTCATCGTTTTCCCTTTTCAAACTATAAAATTCGGAAAGAAATTGATCATAAGATTTATCCTTACCCAAATACTTCAAAAAGACATCATGTAACTCTTCCCACGATCCAATTGAATCAACTTTTAAATTTTGGAACCAAAACCCAACATCTCCAGCAAAGGATTTCGAAAATAACCTTATGACAACATCCTCATGCATGATTTCAAAATTATCAATGAAATTATGAAAAGATTCTAAATGCTTCTCTGCTGTAATATGGTCTTTTCCAGTAAAATGGGGAAGATATTCAACAAAGTAGGAAGGATAAGGATGTAAGAGAGATGGCACCCTAAGAGGTCTAAACATCTTCTGTCTGAGTCTAGACTGAAAGTCTATGAGTTGAAAATGAGGTTCAACAAGCTGTTCGGAAGTTTTAGCAGTGATGGTAGAAGGTAATAGACCAGCTTTATTCTCTACAAGATGACCAGAATAATCAGCTTCAAGAGATATGGGTATATGTATATCATGTTGAACATGTATTTCAAATGAAGGAATAGGATCAACATCAATAACATAAGAAGAATGCAGATTTTATTCTTCCAAAGTGGGATATGTACTTGAAGGTTTATGATCATCGGAATAGACAAAACAAAAAATAATTCTTTTGACATGCAATGGGAAAGATAGGAAAGAACTGATGAATAAGAACAAGACCTCATAGAGTAAAATAACAAGCTGATATCCAGTCTTTCCATTTGGCTTCTTCATTTTTCTGTCAACAAAATTCTCCTTGCAATGGAATCTTTAATCGTGGAGTCACCGGTGAAAATTTGTAGTCTAAAATATTTTTTGACTTTGTTCACCTCTCAAAATCAGAAGAATAATGATATCCCAGGGAAGATATATTTCAGCTTCATCCCCGGCAACGGTGCCAAAGATGTTTGTGCTAGAAATTGCTCTTAGACTACCAGAAGAACAAGCCAACACAATCTCAAAAGTAAAATTAAATAAAATAGGTTTTAGGGTTTTAAAATTTCATCAGCAAGGAGGAAATAAACATCCACAAGCTAATACAGAACTAAATCATGCAAATTGGATAAACTGGGGATCAAACACATCCCAATAAGCCATAAACATTACACATGAAATACTAATTCCACCCACGGGCTACAAGCATTTACATGAACAAAACTTTAAATAAGAAATGAAATTGTAGACTGAGCAATCAAATAGATCAGAAATGAAAAAGCATGACAGGTAAAAGGCTTATTAGTTTATATATAATCAATAACAGTCATCCACTTACATAAGAGTTATAAGTGCTAGCTTGAGAAATCAAAGCTCCAAAATCCTCTCCTTGAGTGAAAAATCCCCTCCTCAAAACTGTATGTTTGTCTTCCTTTTATCATTACAAAAGTAAAGTAGTTCCATAACTACCTTCTAGGTCGAAATTTGAAACAGTTACATCAATTAGTTACATGATAACCCAAAATCTTTAAAGATAATTAACCCAAAAATAGCAAACCGGATTTGGGGAAATTTGGCGAATTTCTGGAAATTTGGGTCTCAAAGACGCCTTCATATATCTTGATCCGGAACACCTGTGTAAAAACGGAGAGAGGTTTATTTAAATGAGTATGTTATGAACAAAAAAATCTCTTGGTTTTTCAAAATTCCTCTTCAATTGATCATAATATGTTCTGCAAATTTGTGACTAAAACAGGAAATTATTAAATAATTCAAACCCTGAAAATAGGCCACAAAGATGAATTTGAATCTCTCCAACGATAAAAAATGTTGCAAAACTGAGAGAGGTTTTTGTGAATGAGTTTGTTTTGGACAAAAACCTCTTTTGGTTTTCTTGAATTCATTTCCATATCCTCGTAATCTGCTCCCAATTACAATGACAAAAACAGGAAAAACAAAGCTGCTACAGGAATCTCCTCATGAAAATATTTGACAAAGGACTAAAAAATGAGAGTTAGATTATAAATCAAACTTGGAATGAACTTTTATTATAAGTTTTTGAAATATTAAAGATGTACATATTAACTAATAATCCCAAAAGACAAACCTTAAAACTAAAATAATGAAATGATTCAATCATTAAAAGCATTAAATCCAACCAAAATTATTGATTGTCAAAAATTCTTAAAATCAACATGAAATATAAAATCATTTTAAACCAACGGTTGAAAATTAGCACAAAAAGAACAGATAAACTAAGAACAAGATCTAGTTATAACAGGTATCATTGATCTTTTTTGCTTGGAATTTGGGATGGAGGTCAATGTTTTAAAATATTGCATTCTTTTCAATGAAGTTAAGCAAGAGGAGTTAGACAAAATCCTAAGTCTCTTCCCCCTTCATATTGATAACATTAACAAAGGTTTGAAGTACTTAGGCTATTTCTTGAAGCCAACCCGTTATTATTCCAAAGATTTGATTTAGCTCCTTATTAAACTGGAGAAGAGGATCAACTGTAGGTGTTTTAAATGGCTATCCCTATAATCTGAATCTTTAGGATCTTTTTAACCATTAATTTGCATGTGAAATTTATATGTTAATTACTCATAAACAAACTTAAAAGATAAAAAATTTAATGCTTATATCAATCACATAAGCAAATAAAAGATATATGAAAACCATTAAATGAAGACAACAAGTGATAACGGAGTTCACCCTTCCTAGGCTATGTCTCTAGGCCATTTCCAATGGGAAGGCCGATCTTATTCACTCTTCGAAAGCTTACAAAATGAGTGTTCTGGAAACACTCCCGAGTTTTGTCAGTGAGACTCAAAAAGAGATTGCATCATTGTGTTCCTTTCAAAATTTCGAAAGAAATGAGTATAAACTTGACCAGGTTTTCTTAAGGACTCCTTTGGCACACAAAGCGAGAACTATCTCTGCCTCCCTGTATGACCTTTAGTTTCCCGCCTCGAGAACTATGCCAAAACTATCTCAGACTCTGTGTAGAAAACTTCCTCGGAAAGCATGCAAAACTGCCTTGGGAAGCATGCCAATACCACCTAGGGAACTATGCAATACCTCCTTGGGAAGCATGCCCTGTATTGGCCTCGGTCTCTGTGCAAAAACGTACATGTTCTCTGTCTCGAAATCTGTGCTGTAACATGTTTTTTTAATAGTGGTTTTGGCCGGTTTTTGGGCCTCCATATTTCCGCAGCAAAGTTAAAAGCATTATTCGCCACGTCCCTTAACAAGTGGCGTGGATGGCAGGTTAGTTAAGGTGCTGGCAAGGAGGGGGAGGGGTTGTGGGTTAAAACGCACGAACCTAACATTCTTTTGTTAGCATGTGGTATAACAACATTCATATAGTTTGAAACTTGCGGTAGCATGTGTATTATATGGTTCGTTGGCTTAATATTTGGCAGACGTAGAGTTTGTGGTGGCGCTTTCATAATAAGGCGTCGTTGTTGGCCATATGGGTCGAGGGCTCCCTTTTTCAAAACTCAAACACGTTTAAAGTTATATATAATTTTTAACCCCTACATGGGATTGGATCTGATGGCTTCCTAATTCTTTTACAAAACATTAAACTACCTATTTTTTGCTAATTTAAACTATAATTTTCCGAAACTTCAAACCTTTATAAGTTCTGCATCCATAGATATTTTTGCGTGAAACAAGCATTGTCGGAAAGCTCTTGATGAGCTCTTTCACCTTGTAAGCTTTAATTTACATTTTGAATACTTTAAATTCGAGTGACTATGAAATGATCCTTCTAGATCAAACATTCCCACTATGAATCTTTTGGACCACCATAAGCCTGAATCATTCATATTTCAAGTGATGACATGTTCGTCTCACTTGTCCTGTATCACCTGTCCATTCTTCATGGAACCTGTACATTTGACTCGACATAATAACAATCAACACTGCACTGACATTTTAAGTACATTAGTCCATTTTTCCACAACATCTTCATTCTATATTGTAGGAACAAACCATATATTGTTGATCAATAATAAGCTGAATATCAACATTGAACATATGAAAGAGATTGTACCCATATCATGTTGATTTTTTACCATAGAAACAACATCAACCATAACAGGTGCATTGTAGTGAAATGCCACTTATTTTCATGCTTATGATTATTTTTCTCATTACATTGCATAGACATAAGTGCCAAATTCTGACTTGCATTAACAACCCTTTTTAATTATTGTGTAGTGCCCAATGATTTGTCTTTTTTATATGTATGTGAATGCACTATGTACTCAATTCCTTCTTTGAACAAGTGATATTGATTATGTTCTCTATAGAAGATTGCTTTTCGATCATATAAGTACGAACTACCCAACACAATTCCACAGATATCTAGTTGGAACAAATCAAATTCAACCTCATCTACAAACTTAGATGTAATTGCAAACTTTAGATCACACTGTTTTGTTACTTGTAATATTTTAACTTTGCACACCCATCCTAATGGATAAGGTCCCTTGTGTGCCATTTGTTGTTAATCACAACCGCTTAACTACTTCTTCTGAAATGAGGTTAGCTTGGCATTCACTATTTATGAGTGTGTCGATCTTAGTTTGTTTTGTAATCACCCTTATATGAAACAATGCATTCATTTTATCCTTAAAACTAACATGATCTTTAAAGTATAAGCACATGAAGAACCAATGTTAGAATCATTACCAACAATAGCTTTACCTTTCACATCTATGATTGTTATCTTTGTTTCATCCTTGAAATTTGATCCGAGGTATTCAACGATAACCATGGCCTTTTGCTTCCCTTTCTGATCCTTAGACCACTTCGGTTTCAGTTCTGGATGTAGTACCCAACAATTTGCCTATTCGTGCCCTTGCTTTTGACAATGCGAGCATGTAGGTCTCGCTTCACCTTTCCTCATTGTAGTCGCATGCTTACCTTTCCCTTTTTCCTTGCCTTCTTTTGCATGGCTGGATTTAGCTAAAGAAACATCATGAACACTTTTCCCATTGGATTCAATGTGTGTAGCTTGTACACATACCTCATCAAGGTTAGTAGGATTAAACATAAGTATTGTATGATGCAAATAACTATGTAATCCTCCAATAAACTTGAGAAGAGTTTCTTGAGTATAAAGAGGTATGCCCAAAATCAAAGCTCTTTTTCTGAATTCCTGAGTGTACTCTTGTACATTTTGACCTTTACCTTGCCTTAAGTTTTTCCAATCCATTATGGCTTGTTGTATGTAGCCTAATGGATAAAATTGCTTTTTTAACGCAACAATAATTAATATTAGTCGAGTTAGCCCTTGAAATTATCCTTGTTTATTGGATGTCTATAGCTAGGATTTTGGTGTCTATCTTGCATTCTATCTGAAAAAGATGATGAACTTTCTTTGGTTAGGTAATAGAAATAAAGGAAATTTTCATTTAGTCAAGTGGGAGCAAATATGCTTACCTAAAGCGTTGGTAGGATGGGGCATTAAGAACCTGCAATGGTTCAATCATGTTCTATGCCTTAAAAGTCTATGGCGTGGGTTGTTTGGATCGAGTTGTGGAGCAAGGTGTTCAAATCTAAGTATCTCAAAAAAAATTCAGTGGAATACTAGATTAGAAAGAATGATAAGTCTATAGCTCATGCCTCCAATATCTGGTATGGGTTTTCTAGAACCGTTCACTGGCTAGGATATTGGCTTGCATGAAAGGTTGAAAATGGTGAAAAGGTGGTCTTCGGTATTGAATATTTTGTTGGGGGTAATACCTTCTACAAGATTTCTAATCCTTTGGTCTCTTATTTATTCAGCTTGGGTCTTACTAGATTAGCACATATTAGAGCTTCTAATTTTGATGTTAATATTCATTCTTATTGGTTTACTGCTCAAGATCTCGGTTTGACTAGTGATATGGCCTTTGAATGGTCTCAATTTATTATAGGTCTTAAACATTTAGGAATTAGCCTCAACATGGAAACATACTCAAGGCCAAAGAATCCTATCAAGCAATCTCATCCTCCTAAAGTGGAACAATCCCCTTTTGGTGGCATAGCAAATTATGGAAAGGAAATCATCCCTTGGAAATCAAATGCTTTGTATGGCTATACTTGGAGAAAAAGATTCTCACTTTGATAATTTGATGAATACTTCTTAGGTCCAAATGTATGTATCCTTTGCAAAAGTAAAAAAGAGAATATTGAACATTTGTTTGTTGATTGTGTATTTAGTGAATTCATTTGGTTTGAACTCCTCTACAAGATTAAGGTTTCCTTCAGTTGGAATTCTCTAATGCTGGAGGATTTGTTGTTGCAATGGTTTAAAGCTTTTCCACATCTTAAACAAGTGCCCTTTTTTGTTTTGTGGGGTATCTATAGAGCTTGGAATATGTGGATATTTGAAGACTGCACATAGTCCCCAGTCAGGGTCAGCTTGAAAGCTTCAGGATATTTTAATGAATTTTATAGAGCTCCTATAGTAAAAAAAAATCTAGACTCTTTAATGATCCTAAGAGTTAATTTAAGTTTCCTTATGGGTATTTCGATGGTGCATCAAAAGATAAGCTATGTGGTGGCGACATGGTTATCAAAATGGATACAGTATTTTTTTATTGTTGTGGATGTGGTGTGGTTATGGGAGAAATACTTGAGTTAAACTATTAGCTCTGTGGGGTCTTCTAACCTTTTCCATTCTAAGGAACATCCTGGAAATTCAGATTTTTGGGGATTCTAAAGCGATAGTGGATTGGGCCAATGGTCTCTCTTCCCACAGGTAGCCCCATTGGACCATTGGTGCAACATGACAATTCTTCTTATGGAAAGGTTCAACTCGATTTCTGTTAAGCATATCTTTCAGGAACTCAATGTTTTGGAAGACGGTCTTTCAAAGCAAGTTGTAGGTGATATTGAAGGTCTTCTATATTTTGAAGAACACATACTTTATATTGATCAACTCAAGAACATTGAAACTCTACTAGTTTTACATGTAGCTCAGCCTTTTGTCTCTGTCAACATTCTTAAAAATGCCTTCCTTAACATTTTACACAAACTTTATTGTATAAGGCTCTGTCTTCTAAATTGGATCTGTATTTTTTTTATAGTTGGATGTGTAGCACGTTTTCCTTGCTTATGTACCATTTGTTGCTTTCTTGGAAAAGCTTAAACCATATTTTGGTTTATGTTTTGTTGCTGCCCTATTGAAAAGCGTTATACCTATATATAGAATTGATGCAAATCAACATAGTTTTATAAGTTGATTCGTTTTTTATCATCACATTACTATAATTTTAAAAAAAATGTTAAATAATTTTATTTATTCAATTATCATTTTTTTATGATAAGTTACCTTGCTCTATGAGTTGTTTAAATTCTTCAACTATTGTTAGTTTTAATAAACCAGCATAGATCCTTCTATAAGGGGATCTACCAAGCACCCAGAGGGCTCAAAACTCTCAAGGTGCAAACCCTTTTTTAGAGTGAAAATATTAGGAAATGTGTAATCCAATGTTTATGGTTTTAGCTTATCTAATTTATGTTGTTTTATATATGTGCACTCTAAATAATTTTAATTTAATTTAAGCCTGCTTATTAGTTTTAATCATATATATATATATATATATATATTTTATAAAGAACACGTGTCAACTCTAAGATGAGCACAAAAAGAGTTACACATCTCTCCTCTACTAAGGTATAGAATGCACCTCTTCAATGCAATTACCTATTTTACATATATAATCATCTTAATATATTTAATATATGCTGACTTTTGCATTATCATCATCATTATCATTAAGATGACTTTTGCATTATCATTTAGTAAAGAGGGTTAAACTAATAACAAATTCCAACACTGAATTTCTATGTGAAACAGACGCTCCATGTGGCCGACCAAAAATATTAATACGACGGTAAAACTACCACCAAATTCCGACCCCGAAGTTTTTGGTGAAAAATTAACTCCACGTGGTGTAGACGTCGAGATCCACTATTCAATGCCTCAATATTCAAAACATTTGGGCGATGCACAACATAAATCGTCCGTGAAAGTTCCAAGGGTTAGTTTAATTGGTAAGACGTGTCTACACTTTTTCGGTTTGGGGAGAGGTCATGGGTTCGAGCCTTGAGTCTTTTGGGGTTAGGCCTTCCTTAGGACTATGGCCTTCTTTAGGCTTTCTGTGAGGATAGTCGGTGGTTTACCACCTCTACCATACACTAATTTGGGGAAGTATTGCTGAGTTTACCGTACATATTTCCATATGAAAAAAAAATCACAACGGGTAAAAAAAAGTTGTATTTTCACAAACTGCTATTTAAACGAAAATTGGTTTACCGGATCCCGGCAGGTTCCTGCCGGGGGCTAGCGCTTATACTGCTCCAAAATTGAAGGACCGGCCCTGCGGTTCTCCTGATTGCACCGTATTTTAAAGAGTTGTCGGTTTGATCTATGTAGGGATTGGATTAAGGTTTTTGGGACAATTACATATCCATTTATTCCAGAATTTGAACTTTAAATTCTATGAAAACATTCTGATAATGTGATAACGAGATTCAGGGAACCTAAGCCCCAGACTCCAATAAAAAAAAAGGAAATATTTTTGTAACCGACCCATGAATTTCTATATAAAATGCACTCGCTGGACGCCTGATTGTTTACCAAGCGTCGGGGCGGTTTGAGCTTTTTCTCTCTTAGCTACTTGTCTTCTTTTCAGTATTAAGAGATTAACAGTCTTCCGGTCTGGATTATTCAGCCCTGTGTGCTCAGGGTTTTTTATTTTGCTAAAATTGGGTTTCTGGTTTTTGAATGTGTTTTCATTATTCTCTTTGTGTTCGTCTTCTTTCGTTGCGTTGTGATAGATAATGTCATCTTCCCCTGATCGTTGCTCAGAGTCTTCAATTAAATCTCCAAAGTCTACTACCAGGATTTTGTTTTCAGAAGATGCTGTGATGGGTGCTTCTTCTCCAAAGTCCGGGGATTGATCGTGCCTGTGCTCTCCTTCCACTCATGAGGGCTCCTTTCGTTGCCGCCTTCATCGATCGTCGTCCGGCTACTGGAATAAGAAGCCCTCGGCCTCGGCCTCGGCCTCGGCCTCGGCTAATGGCGTCATACATCGACCAATCCATCAGTTTGTGGAAGCTCTGTGAAATAAAGCGTTGTCTGTTGCAGTACTAGCCTGAGCTCTTATACTAGCCTGGGCTCTTATAGCCCGGCCACTATACAGCGTTTGAAGATGTTGTTCATCAAAGTAATTTGGCCAAAGAATGCAAATATGAAGAGAAATTAGGATCGCAAGCTAGCCCATGTAATTCAAACCCTAGAATAGCACTGCTATATAAGCATTTAATGTGTATATATATCTTTAACCCTAGAGCTGCACTGCTATATACTTGAGAAGCATTTATTGTGTATATATATCTTTAACCCTAGAACAGCACTGCTATATACTTGAGAAGCATTTAATGTGTATATATATCTTTATTTTACAGTATTAATACAAATATATTATATTATTTTGCCTTTCTCATTAGGGTTTCATGGTTTTTGTTAAATTTTTGATGTATGGGGATTTGGCTCCTGGTGTATCTTATTTTCGAGATTTTAACCAAATACATATGAGAATTTTAATGGAAAAACATATTCTTAATTTTAAACCATGAAATCTCCGAAAGTTATGTGTGAAAACTCTGTTTTGCTCGATTTCTTCAAAACAAGTTCAGGGTATGTTTTCGATCCAGATTGGATTACTCCCGACCAAATTCTGAGTTCGATCAGATTACTTTCCTTTTTAAGATCCTAAATCTAAAATTGTAAAGTACCCGTTCCAGAATTTTGTTATGGCAAAATCTTCCAGCTTTTTTTTTTTTTTTAAACCAGATGGTACCTTCCAAAGAGTTCTAGCTTTTCTAGAAATGTAAAGTTAAAACCAGATGGTACCTTCCAAAGAGTTCTAGCTTTTCTAGAAATGTAAAGTTAAAATTACTTTTAATTAATTTAAAATCTGAATTTACCTTATCAATTTAAAAAATAAGAAAGACATAATTTATATTAAGATTTCAAATGAAGAAGAACATTAAAAATTACTTATTTACATATTACATATCCATGTAAATTTTTCAAGATCTTCAAATTCCTATGCAAATAAATTTTTCAAGATCTTGAAATTCCTATGCAAGATAACTAGTGACCATTATGAATACCTGCACTCAATTAAGAGTTCACAACATACCCACAAACAAGCACACAATTTTGTGAACCTAGCTATCAATGTCCACTCATTTTTTGTCAAAATGAAATTCAAATGGTTGGTTTGATGAGTTCTCTTCTACAAAACTTCATTTCTTGTATGAATATCATGGACTCACTCACTCCAACTATATAAACAACATTCAATGACACGCAACTACAAATAATGCCATGCAACTAGGATTACAAACTATGAAGAGGTCGATTTATGCATTGATATAGAGATGTGTCACTGGGCACACCATATGGAGAAATAATGACTTGGAAAAAACATTTGGGCCAAAGCACCACATTGGTTATTAAAAAAAAGAAAAATAAATTCCAAACATTTGTGTCCACACTAGCCACCACCTTATAGTCCTAACCAAGGATTATTATGCATGCACATCTTCACCTCTAGTCATAACTAACTTCACATCCTCACCTTATAATATCAATTAAGTTACCATATAGATTTTTAATTAACATTGAAATTTGACACATTGGATTGTTGCAATCCTTTTATCACTCCTTACCAATGTGATTGCAAGGCACTTGAAGTCCATAAAAAGAGGAGTGGCGTGCATTAACATGTAAAAAGTTACAGAAAAGTAGATTATACATTAATTATTTTCTTTAAATAACTTAAATATTTTACCCATCATTACCATGAAATCTTTTACTTTAAAATAAATAATATTATTAAAAATAAATAAACAAATAATTAATATAAAAAATATTATTAAAAAATTTAAAATATATATCTTAATAAAATAAATTAATATTTATTTATTTAAACTTCATAATATATATATATATATAAACTTCATATATTTATTTATTTCAACTTTATATCTACCAATCAAAAGAGCCTCGATTGACAGTCTAGATATATCTATTTAAACTTCATATTTACAGTATATATTTATTTCAACTTTATATCTACCCGTCAAAAGAGCCTCGATGGATGATTAGGTAAGAGCATTTGTTTGTTTGTGTTTTATTTAAAAGTTTTTTGGTTTGTTTATTGTGTTTTAGAAGTTTCAACTTTTTGATACATGAACTATGTAAATGATATTATAACTTTAATTTTAAATTTGAATATTAAGTTATAGGTTCTTTTTAATGGAAAAAGTTTTTTTATAATCAATCTTAAAACTATGACCGTTTTGGGTAGAATTTTTTCCAAACTTCCACCTGGGTCTTACTTTTTGGTTTCTCTCTCCTTATTTAGAAGTTAGATTTTTGTTTTTTCACTCACCTTTTTTTAGAAAGTTAGAATAACTTTTAAAATGAGTTTGAAGTTGAAATATATATAAACTTTTTTTTTTCAGATAAATATAAGTGTCTAAAAAAATTCATCAATATTTTTTATGACTACTAATCTATTAATTCAAATAACATAGCTATGTGATTCTAACGTAGTTATGGCGAGTAGTGATTCTGTTCCAATCAATATTTTTTAGAACTCATAAATAGTAAAAGTGATAAACCATCGACTTCTATAGAAAAGACCTAATCCCTAAAAGCCCAAAAATTCCGAACTAATAATCTCCCTATCCTTTACTCATATATTTTAGAAACACGTAAATTTTCTCTTGTACTTTTCAAAATGTTTTAATGATCTAATTTATGAATAGAGTTTAATAAGATTTTCAATAATGATTGAATTTGTAGTTATTTTTTCTAATTTTTTTAATGATTTAATTTTTTTTTTAATTTTCTGGATAATTTAGTTTTTCTATTTTCCATCTAACAAGTATTTGGAAATTTGAATTAAATCTTTGTTTCATAAAAATAAATCATTATATTAAGTATTTAACAAAATAAAAAATAAAAAATCAACCTAAAATAAATCATTATATTAAATATTTAACAAAATAAAAAACAAAAATCAACCTCATAAATGTTTATCACACACTACACAAGTTTTGAAGGAAAATGTTTGTAGGAATAAACTCTGTCTCCTTTCTGACCACCGTTTCGAGGCTCGCTCCTTCTGGGTCTTAGGGTTTTCTGGCAATGGAGTTGCTGGAACTGTGCCCGCCCATTGCTCCTTCTGGCGGCACTAACCGTTCCTCCCGTTATTCTTCGCGTAGAAAAGCGAAGCAGTATAAGGTCCTAGACTCGAAGTGTCGGTATGTACTGGGTCGAGATGTGATGATAGACAGAGTCTTAGAACTTTGTCATCGAGCTCTGATAGGTCGACTAGAGTATGCCAATATGAGTAAGGATGAATGGATATCCTGGGCTACGGTCCATTGGAAACCCATTCTCGATTACGTTCCCACTATTATTCTTTTGGCAAATAAGTGGCTGGTGTTTGTGTTTATTGAAGACAGGGATGCTTCGCGTATTCTTAACACACTCTCTACCATTGAAGATGGTTCGCTGGTACTGAGTCGATGGCACTCTAGATTTGAGCCCACGAAGGAAAGGGTAACCAAACGTCACCTTTGGGTTCTGCTACCCACCCTCCCTTACCCTCTGTGGCACAAAGATATCTTGATTGGTTTGGCAAACTCACTAGGTAGATTTGTGGTCCTGGAAAAGGACTTTCACCTACTTTTTGACAAAAGAATGGCGAAAGTATTAGTCGAACTGGATGTTTCTAGAGGGCTTTTACCTGAGATAGAAATTGACTGTGACAGCTCTACACATGTCCAAAAATTGGACTATTTGCACATTCCCTTTCATTGTAATTTTTGTCGGGAAACATGACACTTAAGGAATAAGTGTAACTCTCTCCGTCATGGTCGGCCCCTTAATCTTGGCTTCACCGACTTTGATCCTCAATTAGTTTCTTTAACTGATGACCCCTTACTTGTCATTTCCTCTGCCACTCCTTCTCCCTCTGATAACTATAAATCCTCCACTATCTTTGGAGACCTCTCGAACTCGGATCTACAGGTCATTCAAGAACTGGAAAACAAGGCAAGAGCCTCTCTGGCTCAACCTACTTCTGAACCTTTGGATTCCGGGGACACTGCTCCTGCTCCTTCAGTGTCTCCCCATCAGCCTTTTTTTGATTCCCCTATTTTTGCTACTGAATACACACTTCCTCCACCACATCCCCTTGTGATCCCTTCATTGGAAGACAAAACTATGTCACCTCTAGTCTTTACAACGTATCCCTTCTCCTTCTACCTTTGTTTCTCCACAAAGTCCTACCTCCTCTCCTTCTTTTTTGGATCCCTCACTCTTGAAAACTCTGGAAATATTTTCGGATAAAACTCCCATCTCACCATCCACCTTGCCCTTGGACTCTATCAGGTATAATAATGTTACTATTAGGAAGTCAAGGAAAAATAAGCCCTCGGTGGACTCTAATCCTTCGGGTACTTACACTCCACTCTCAGCAAGAATCAAAGCTGCGGCCATATCCCATCCCTCTTCTCAGGTTCTTAGAGTAATGTCACCTGCTTCCCATGTGGATTAATGTGGATTATATCTATGAACATTCATGGGTTTGGGTGGCAAACCAAACAAAAATCCCTCTCTTCTCTCTTCTCCTCTTTGAAACTTGATATGATTCTCCTTCAAGAAACGATGTGTGACCACTTCACTGCTCTCTACAATTTCTCCAAGATGAAGTCCGACTGGGAATTCTGTGCCCTGGATTCCCAGGGTCTATCGGGTGGCATTCTCACTGGCTGGAACCCCCACTATAATCGCTGCAAGGCTTACCATTCTTATGTTGGTATTCTTATTAAAGATAGGTTTAAAGGCATGGAATCTGTCTTTTCCATTGTGAACTGTTATGGACCCTACACAAATAGGGTTTACTTTTGGGATAATGTGGTGGCTGGTGGCATCCTTGACTACCCCAATCTCATCCTGGCTAGTGACTTAAACTTTACTCTGACTGCTGCTGAAACTTGGGGGAACAAAGTTCGGCTGGACAATCAGGTCCATTATTTTACTAATCACCTAGACTCCTCTAATTTGGTGGATCTTGCTCCACTTCACCTTGGACCTACTTGGAGAAATGGCAGACCAAGGCCAGATGAGATTAGTAAACGTATTGATAGATTCTTAGCCTCAGTCCATCTTATCCCTATTCTGGTTAACTATAAGTTCTGGATCCAACCCTCGGAAGTTTCAAACCATTACCCTATTTGCCTTGATTGGAACTTGTCTCCTCAATGCCATCTTTATCCTTTTAAGCTTAATAGGGAATGGTTGTTGGAGAAGGACTTCAAAAATATTGTTCACTCCTCCTGGAGTGCTCAACTTCCCTCCCCATTGGAACCTATGATGGTCCTGACTTACAAACTTCAAAGGTTGAAGGAGACAGTCAAATCCTGGGAAAAGAATATGAACCTGATCAGAGCTTCCGAAGCTAGGGATGTGGATCAGGCTATTCTTTCTCTCCTGTCTATCCATTCTTCGGGTATTCTATCATTTTATGAGTCTACTCAGCTTACCAATTTGAAGTCTAGGAAGAAATCATTATTGAACCATCAGATCATCACTTGGAAACTTAAAAGTAGAGTTGATTGGATAAATGAAGGTGATGCAAACACAATTTTTTTTCACTCCTATGCCTCGGCCAGGAGGAACTCAAAATCTATCTGGGGACTACAAAACCATCTAGGTGAGATGATTGAGGATGTTGAGCAACTCAAACACCTTAGTGTTTCACATTTTTCTGCACTGTTCACTGATGATGGGATGACAAATATTGAAGATCAGCTAAAGGTTGTCAGACTGTTCCCCTCGATGATTTTGGAGGAGGAAAAAAACTCTTTCTTATCTAAGTTTGCACTTTCAGAGATTGAGGGGGTTCTAAAGGGCTTCAAAAAGGACAAGAGCCCTGGTCCTGATGGCTGGCCCGTTGAATTGTACCTTCATTTTTTTGAGCTCGTTGGTCTTGATATTCAGAAGTTAGTTACTCAATCTCGCTCTGAAGGTAGAGTCACTGGTGCATTGAATGCTACCTTCATTACACTCATCCACAAGTGTGACAAGCCCCTATCATTCGCCAATTTTCGACTGATTTCCCTCTGCAATCTAGTGTATAAGGTGATCTCTAAACTAGCTGCAAACAGACTGAAACCTATTCTGAACAGAGCTATCACTTAGAATCAATTTGGTTTTCTCCATATTAAGAAGATTGTAGAGCCCATTGGCATCACACAGGAGGTACTCCATACCATTAAAACTGAAAAGAGGCATGTATTTATTCTCAAACTTGACCTGGTCAAGGCCTTTGATAAGGTAAATTGGAATTTCCTTAGACTGGTTCTTCTACAAATTGGGATTCATGTCATTAGTGTCAACTGGATTTTGGGCTGCGTCGAATCCTGTAATTTTGCAATTCTCAGTAATGGTACTCCCTCAAAATTCTTTACAGGGTCAAGAGGCATTAGACAGGGATGTCCACTCTCCCCTCTTCTGTTCATTTTGATTATTGAAAGACTTAGTCTGCTGATTACAAATGCTCAACGTAATGGACATATAGTGGGCATTAAAGTTTCATCATTCATGAACCTGACCCATCTGTTATTCGTTGACGATGTAATATTGTTTGGTTTAGGTACTACATAGGAATGGAAACATTATAAAGGTTTGTTAGACCTCTTCTACTCTGCTACAGGAATGAAAATCAACGAGTAGAAGTCCTCTTTTCTGTACAATGAGATTGATGAACATACTAGAGCAAATGTTGCAGCCTTACTTCCATTCAAAATGGAACCTTTATCCATGGGTTTCAAGTATTTGGGATATTACTTAAATCCACTGGGTTATCATGTCAGTGACTGGTGCTGGCTCATTCAGAAATTTGAAAAAAAAAATCAGCAATTGGACTTACAAGATTTTATCTCTTGGTGGCAGACTGATACTGGTAAAAGCGGTATTGATGGGGCTTGCAGTTTACTGGCTCACCCTGGTGAGGATGCCCATATCCATTATGGATTTCTTGACATGTGCTATTTTCAGTTTTCTTTGGGGTAAGTCAAATGGTCATCATAGAGATCACTTAGTAGCCTGGCATCATATCTCTAAGCCTTATGAATTAGGCGGATGGAATATTCTGAATCTGGAATGGTTCAGTCAAGCTCTCAAACTCAAGTTCTTTTGGATGGTTTTACAGGGTAATGGTATCTGGTCACATATTATATATTTCAAGTATCTTAAAAACATGCCATTAGCAGTTTGGATTCGCTCCCATTGGATTTATGAGAACTTTGTCATGGATGACCAGTTCCTTAGGCTGCAGAGTGGGGAATGGCAGAGATATTAGGATTGGGGTTGACCCCATTGCCAGTCTTTGCTTTGATTACATCCTACCTGTGGAACTCAGAATTTATCTGGAGGATTATGGTATCTTGTCTCTTGCTGATGCTCATCTTAGGGGTTTACTAGGCTTTGGCCAGAAGTATTGGCTTATTTTTGAAGACTTGGAATTAGATGGTACTTGGAAAGTATTATGGACAAATTATATTGATGGACTTTCTCATGGTTGTATCCGCCTGAGTAACAAGTCAGACTCACTGGCATGGATGTTTAATAAGAAGACTGGACAAGTCTTGGCTCGGTTGGCATATGCTTACATTGTTTCCTGTCAATGCACAGATTTGTCGGATAGTATTATGGTTTCTATATGGAAATACAACTTACGTCTGAAAGTTATTTGTTTTGTGTGGCTATGTTTAACCAACCAGAGAAACACTTGGGACAACCTTCAGAACAAGGGTTGGATCGGGCCCAACTATTGCTGCCTATGTTATGAGGATGTGGAATCAATTAAACATCTTTTTATTGACTGTAAATTTACAAAGGATGTTCTTGTGGGACTCATTGCAGCCCTTCAGCGAAATTTAATATGGAATGAGCCAACTTTCAAGCAATGCCTAGTAATATGGGCGGGGATGGAGAAAAAATTGAAATATCTCCCAGTATTGATGTCCTGGTAGATCTGGATCTCACGTAACTATGCCTTATTCGATAACCGCAGACCTTCTGTGCAGTTGACTATACACACTATTCTGGAACAGCTACATAGATATGAGGTGAAGGCTGCTACTTGCACTAACAAGAAACTGAAAGGATTTGAACCGGTCTATACTTTCCCTGTAGGCTTCTTTGATTGAGCCTTAGCTAAGAATATAGGTGGCGTGGGGGTTCACATCATTCTAAACAAAATTCATCATTTTCACTTGAAACTTGGTTGTGGACAGAGTACCAACACCCAATCTGAACTACTTTCTCTCTGGGTACTACTGGTATTTTCCAAACAGATTGGACTTCCATATTTACACATCAGAGGAGACTCATCTACTGTCATCAACTGGTTTAATGGCAAGGCTTCCTTAGAGAATCTGGAGCTTACAGGATGGTGTCAAGAAATCATTACACTCCATTCTTGCTTTTCCCATCTCGAAACAGCTCATGTCTATAGAGAGTATAATGTCCATGCAGATCTCTTATCTAAGGAGGCACTTCATTTACCTTTGGGGATCCTATATTATATGGAATTAATCGATGAGGTTTGCGACTGGCAAGGAAATATTAAGCTCTTTTGACTATCTTCTCCTCCCTGTTTCTTTGGGGATTGTTTTTTTGACATCATCTTTGATGATTTGGAGAAAATTTGCAGCAAATCCCAGTAGTGTCTCCTTAGATCAGCTGACTACTTGGACTATGATTCCTATGATTGAGCTGTACCAAGTTGGGGAATGGAAGAACACACTTATTTTCTCCTTCCTTTGACAAAGCTCATATATGCGGTACTGATATTGAATTCATGTATTGTACCTATGTTTTGGTTGTGGACTGATTTCCTATTTTGTTATTGCACTGGTGAGGTACTAGCTTTCAGCCTGCTAAAGTCCCTGATGTGAACACTATATGTATATGGCTTGTGACTGTTTATCTGTCCCTAGATGTGGTTAGTTATTGTACAACTTGCCGAAGCACAAAGTTTCCTTTGATTCAGTTTTTTTGAATAACAAGGAAATGTTATTTTTCTCCTGGAAAAAAAACTCTAAAATGTTTATCACACACTACACAAGTTTTGAAGGAAAACGAATAAACTCTATTTATTATCATTCATAAAGAACTTTAGTTATTATCATTTATAGAGAATGTTTGAGGTGTAATTATTTTCAAATCACAAGATTCATATAAATAGCCCTACATTTGACAATGCTTGGTAAGCATGTATCAAAAAAGATTGAGGTTGTCATTTCTGCAAAGAACTTCCTTATACAATTCAACTTCCCTTAAGTATTCAACATTAATTTTGTAATGGAAGCATCCTAGTTATTAAATGGCACATATGCATCTCCTCGATAATAACAAAAAATAACTTGATAATAACTCAATATAATAAGAGAAAGGTAGGATCCAAAAATAATAGCTTGCTTTATTGAGAAGACAAAGCTTATATATGATATCATTACAATGTGTCTTAAGCCATACTATGGAACAAAACCATGGACTACCAAATGCTACGGACAACGTTCTTTGAAGCTATACCATGGAACAAAACCATGGGTTAAAAAAAACTATGGATGGGAGGGTGACCTCTCAATTTAATGCTTTTATGACTTTTACATCCGAATTTAGACCATATTCCCCATAAAATTCAGATCATTCCTCACCCCTTAGAAAATGATGGTCTCCATCATTTCATCCTAAAACAAAACCCATGATTACGATGTGCTAGTTTCCAATGAAGAGAAGGGTTTTGTGTGGTTAACCCATGAACGTGGTTTTTGTGTGGTTGATCCATAAACAAGGGTTTTGTGTGGTTGACCCTTAAACATGATTACAATACATAACTGTGGGATTTGTATGGTTAACACATAACCGTGATTACAATATGATTAAAAAAATCATGATCTTTGGTGCAGTTGATGTCTTGCTGCAAATCCATTCATAGCTTCTGCTGTAGATGATGAAATTGAATTCTGTTGAAGATCCATTTGAGATATTAAAAATACCTTTCCATCCATATGACATACTTGATTTGTGGTGCATAGGGAGAGAAAATGTTTACTGAAGCTCAAGGGATGCTCATGCACTATTTTTACAAACATATGTTGCTTCAATTGACGATATATCTCAAACCAGAAAGCCAAATGAAATACCTTGAAATACCCATTTTAGCCGCCGAAAATACATTTCCAATGAGATATGATAGAACCTCTAAGACATTATGTAGAGTCCATGGAACCTATTTAAAGTTTTTATATGCGCGACTGCACTGTGTACAAACATTCATATCTCACAAACCAGGGAGGAAATTTAAAAACCGTGAAATACCTATTTTAGATGAAAAAAAAAGCCTTTCAAATAAGATATGGTAGGTCCCATGAAACATATTGTAGAGATTGAAACATACTCAAGGCCAAAGAATCCTATCAAGCAATCTCATTCTCCTAAAGTGGAACAATCCCCTTTTGGTGGCATAGCAAATTATGGAAAGGAAATCATCCCTTGGAAATCAAATGCTTTGTATGGCTATGCTTGGAGAAAAAGTTCTCACTTTGATAATTTGATTAAGGCTTCTCAGGTCCAAATGTATGTATCCTTAGAAAAAGAAAAGAAGAGAATATTGAACATTTGTTTATTGATTGTGTATTTAGTCAACTCATTTGGTTTGAACTCCTCTACAAGATTAAGGTTTCCTTAAGTTGGAATTCTCTAATGTTGGAGGATTTGTTGTTGCAATGGTTTAAATCCTTTCCACATCTTAAACAAATGCCCTTTTTTGTTTTGTGGGGTATCCAGATAGCTTGGAATAGGTGGATATTTGAAGATTGCACACAGTCCCCAGTCAGGGTGATCTTGAAAGCTTCAAGATATTTTAATGAATTTTGCAGAGCTCCTACAGTGAAAGAAATCTAGACTGTTTTATGATCCTAAGAGTTATTTTAAGTTTCCTTATGGGTATTTCGATGGTGCATCAAAATATAAGCTATGTGGTGGTGACATGGTTATCAAAATGGATACAAATATTTTTTTATTGTTGTGGATGTGATGTGGTTATGGGAGAAATACTTGAGTTAAACTATTAGCTCTGTGGGGTCTTCTAACCTTTTCCATTCTAAGGAACATCCTGGAAATTCAGATTTTTGGGGATTCTAAAGTGATTGTGGGTTGGGCCAATGGTCTCTCTTCCCTACAGGTAGCCCCATTGGACCATTGGTGCAACATGACAATTCTTCTTATGGAAAGGTTGAACTCGATTTATATTAAGCATATCTTTTAGGAACTCAATGTTTTGGATTACGGTCTTTCAAAGCAAGTTGTAGGTGATATTGAAGGTCTTCTATATTTTGAAGAACACACACTTTATATTGATCAACTCAAGAACATTGAAACTCTACTAGTTTTACATGTAGCTCACCCTTTTGTCTCTGTCAACATTCTTAAAAATGCCTTCCTTAACATTTTACACAAACTTTATTGTATAAGGCTCTGTCTTCTAAATTGGATTTGTATTTTTTTATAGTTGGATGTGTAGCACGTTTTCCTTACTTATGTACTATTGTTGCTTTCTTGGAAAAGATTAAACCATATTTTGGTTTATGTTTTGTTGCTGCCCTATTGAAAAGTGTTATACCTATATATAGAATCGATGCAAATCAACACAGTTTTATAAGTTGATTTGTTTTTTATTATCACATTACTATAATTTAAAAAAAAAAGTTAAATAATTTTATTTATTCAATTATCATTTTTCATGATAAGTTACCTTGCTCTATGAGTTGTTTAAATTCTTCAAACTCTATGAGGGATCAAAACTCTAAGGTGCAAACCTTTTTTTAGAGTGAAAATATTAGGAAATGTGTAATCCAATGTTTATGGTTTTAACTTATCTAATTTATGTTGTTTTATATACATGCAATTCTAAATAATTTAAATTAAATTTAAGCCCACATATTATTTTTAATAATATTTTCTTTATTTTTTATAAAAAGACGCATGCCAACTTTAAGATGAGCAAGAGTTACACATCTCTCCCTCCCAAGTTGTAGAATATAAAGTAAGCTACTGATGCAACGATTTTTCTTGACGAAAATCGTCACGTTGGCACTCCGACCACTGGTGACCCTCCTCTCCATCCCAGGCTACCCGTTCCACCTTCGTCTCTGTTAACGTTCTGTCGTTAATGTTCTACTGACGTTGGTCCAACCGTAGTCCACTCCACTCCTCAGCAATCTCGTTGCAGCGTACTTGCCATGAATGCGATGAATGCATGCCACCCACCACATTACCATCTCATCTCGGGCGAAACATTCACGGGTATGATCACTCTAGTCCTCTGTTTCTTTGATAATTACCCTGCCATCATTTTTTGAAGCTCCCTGCTCTGCCCATGATACCCCTGATCCCGCTGCCAGTTCCACTTAGCATTTGAAATCCCTTAAAAGCTCATTCGTTGCTAAGGAACCATTTCCTCGGTGTAGGATACTAGTGGTGGATTCATATTGTAGTTGATTTGGAGGAGTCTGCATCTTCCTGTATCACGCTACGATTCCACGTTCTGAATCTTCCTAGATCTTTCTTTTTCCTTTCAACATTTAACTTATTGTAAATTAGAGTGAAGGTTCTGAATCTTCCTGTATCTTTCTTTTTCCCTTTAGCATTTAGCTTGTGATAGGCTATACACAGTTATGAATCCCCAAAATAGATTACACATAGTTCTGAATCGGTTAATCCATCTTCCTAGCGGCTACTACATCCTTTCGATAAAAAGGGCTTTCTTCCCCAACTATTTTAAACTCTATTTATTGGATATTTATTATGCTCCTGAATTGAGGCTCCATCTTGGCAGCATAGCTAGGAAGATGTTCGATCGTCATAGTCTAGTGATTTTATAGCAAGTGCCCGGTTGGCCATTCAGATAAACTAGCTCATTATCATCAACTATATACCCATTTGCAACAATTTTATCTCTCAGCTACCGACGTGACGATTTCGTTTGAAATTTAAGTTATTTACAAGTTTGTAATCATTTTTTTTTATCAAAATTAGAGTTTCTCCCTTTTATTCCGCATATTTCCTATTAAATATGGGCTCCGTAGGCTAAATATTGGACGATTTCGCCAGTTTTTGCAGCATTTTTAGGTTTAAATTTGGTTAAAAATTTAAACCGGTGGTGGTCAGGGTGATGTGAATCTGTGTTTGTGTGAGAGACGTGTGGGTTTTGGTTTTCTGAGCAGCCCTGTGAATAGGTGTCGAGAGAAACGTAGCATAGATGAACTTCTGCGCTGAGATTTTATGTTTTTTTCCCTACACTCAGTATACATTTGGTTAAAAATTTGAAATTTTGAAAAGCTATGCTTAAATTTGCTGAAGGCAGCTGTTTCAAGGTATTTGAATGACACATCTTGTTTGGAAATTGCAATTTAAATTTATAGAATATCAGCAATCACAAATATATGTCCTATACCAAATGTTGGATTTGCAGCAACTACTCTTATGATTTTAACAATGAAGATTCTCTTAAATTAAGTGAGTAAGCACCAGAGGCAACAACAGCAAAGTAAACACAGAGACAGAGGTCACTGGTGACCTCTTTATCAGATTGCGAGCTAATCCATTATATAATCCTAATAGATCCCGTCTGCGAAGAATCAGGTTATATGTAGTCATTTCCCCGGTCAGATGGGCAAATATTGCTATGATGATGAATGGAGAAGTGCAAGTTGATCCGTCAAACTAAATATGGAATACCCTTCCTTGCCCTATTAACTATTAATCCAGAAATGAATGCTACTCGGTTCTCAAGATAACCGTGCGTGGGTACATACAATATTGAGTTGCTGCTTTCATGGCATTTGATAACGGGCCTTCCTTATGTTTAACCAATATCCTACCACTACCACTACCGCTCTCTCCTTATGATTTTAACAATGAAAATTATACTTTTAACCATTCTTCTTCTACCCAATTTCCATATATGCCAGACTATTTGGTTATGGCATATACTTCTCTAAATTTTTTAATTGAAAAACAATAGTTTAATAGCTGATATTCACCATCAAGTCAACTTAAAATTATAAAATTTAATATCATAAATAAATTAATAAAAAAACATAAATCAGTCAAAATTAGTTATGTCTTTGTATCAACTGTAATATAGGTCATCATTTTGGATTCCACCTTCCTTGCTATTTTTTTTATTAAATGTTGGGTTTCACTTCCTTGGAAGCATTTGAAAATTATAATAAAGTTGAAGTCTCATATTTTCAATTGTTTGAAGATTCAAAGTGGGGATATATTTATTTATTAAATTACGAAAGGTTGCTCAGGCTCCTGTATTTGAAGTTGCCATTAATGTATCGTTGGTCTTGATCTACTAAGTATAGGGCTAACTCAGAAGTCATTGTTTGAAGTTGCCATTAATGTATCGTTGGTCTTGATCTACTAAGTATAGGGCTAACTCAGAAGTCATTGAAGAACACAGTATAATTGTACGTGGGAAGAGTTATTATGTCTTTGTTTACACATTCTACTTTGATATCTTAAAGTTATGGTTTTCTTGACATGTTACATGGTGTCGAATTTTGAGCTCTTTATATTTAAAATATGTTTAAATGTATTTTTCTTTAAAGATAAATTATGGTTGAGAAATTAGATTAAGAGCCCACTACGCTATTGAGTTTTACATTTGGAAGCTACAAATGTGTTATTTCAATAAACAGAGTATTACTTTTTAATAAAATATTTATTTATTTTATTTTTATGATTTTAATAATATTAAACAAAAGATGACTGAAAATTTATAGTTAAAATTTTATATTTAAAAAGTAAATGATTAATTTATATTTAATTATGAATATAATACTAATAATATAGTACTCTAGGATTTCCCTAGAGGAAAATAAATATAGTTAACAATGGTTAAATAAAGAAAACATTGTAAAATAATATGCAATTAATTTTGATTATTTTGTATATATACCATGATTAACATATAATAAATAATAAATAATGCATAGTTATTATTTTTGCCAACATGATTTTATGGATTTAATTTTTATTTTCCCAAAAAAACTCTAAATTAGGTTGAGTTATGAAAAAAATAAAAAACAAAACTTAATAATTATTTCTTACCTACTTGTTATATACTAAAATATCTCTAAAGTCTCAATGTCTCTAGGTTCCAATAAAGTTCAATTAAGATACTAACAAATAAAATAATGTACCAATAAAGTTGTCAGCACGGATGTGGTTCATTGGCCGTTCACTTGATATGAAGTCACATGTTAAAAATTGGAGGTCACAAGTTCAAATTACGGATCCCTAGACACTCTAGTTGTTGATTCCCTTAGCTAAAAAGAAATGTACCAATAAAATTCCATTAAAATATTAACAAAGAAAATAAGATACCAATAAACATTAATGTACTCACTGTAACATTCTTTAAATTTCTTCCATCAATGTTATTATATAGTTAAATCAATCTTTCCATATTAGCCTCTAGATTCTCCAAATATTTTTTAACTTCGTAATCTCTCTCCACATTAGCTTACTTACCCAAAGAATTGGCCATGTATAGACTAGAAGAACAATGTCTTAACACAATATAAAATCAAAACCCAATACTTTCTAGACATGTGGGACAAAAATAATCTCTCGTTTCAATAAAGAGCTTCAACAAGATGACACCTAATTCTTGACAAAGAAGAAAATCGACAAGGGTAGATCCATTCAAACCAGTATCTTTGTAAATTAGAATTATGGAATTTATTGTAGGACTGTCTACTTTCCAATGGTGGAAAGAGCAAGTACCAATACTTCCATTACACCCAATTCTCGACAAGGAACAAAATCAACAAGGATAGATCCATTCAAACCAATATCTTTGTAAATTAGAATTCTGGAATTTATTGTAGGACTGTCTACTTTCCAATGGTGGACAGAGCAGGTACCAATACTTTCCTTAAGAGCCAAGTGCCAAAGAAATCCTTTGACATTCAATGCTAAGTATAACATTAAATCTACCTCTTTAGTGGAAAAACCCTATTTGACCAGGACAAACATTCATTTCCCAATACTGATCTAATGTTACGTATATAGTATCAAGTCTTCTAGCTTCAAAGAATATAGAAAGTCTTTTAAGTGACTCCTAGTATTATGTGTATTTCCTTTTATGATATAGAATAATTGTATCTTTTTTAGTTGTTTAGTCTGCTTAAAGTCAGGATATATACAATCTATAATGTATATGAAGTGTTAGAGCTAGTCTATCTAATATATATATTGTGTATGTTATTGAAAGTATGAGGATATATTTTTTGTACAAGCAAATACTAAAAGGAAAGGAATCACTACTAACATATCCTATCTCCTCCTATACAACATAATTGATTCCCTTTAATCACCACACATATGCTATTTACTTACGGCACTAAATACCTTTTCATAACTACAATACGATAGGAAGTATAATAAGTAGTAGGAATAGGAAGTCTCATTATGTAGACATAGATCGAATGGAAGATAAAGAAGATTGTCTCTAAAGTAAAGTAGAGTCGGGACAACCTTATCTCTTTTATTCCTAGATATAGTAATTACGGACTCTTTGTTCAAGTAAGTAGGTATTAGTATGGAATTAGATATAGTAATTAGGATCTTGCAAAGAAGGTTCAATGGAGTAAAATACAGATGGCATATATCTTTGTAAATGAAAAGTGTGTCTTAGGAGTTGGATATGCAATATAAACCAATTTGTCATGACATAACATATTAAAAGTATTAATATAAAACGTAGCAAATGATGATGAATATTATGGGATACATCGAGGTAAATGGTAATGAGGCATTGCTTAAACATGGATATGAAGGGGGTGCATAACTAAAGTTGTAGATTATATATTTTTTTCACCAGGGATAGATATCCTTTCATGTGAATAACAATTAGAATAACAAGTAGAGTCGAGTAGAATTCTTCAGATGAAGGTTAGGTAGAGGGTTGAGATAAATGCCAGAAGACGGGGGTATTCATAGAGAGGGTTGATATGTATGGCAAAAGATTGGTAATTATAGAGAGATATGAGCCTTAGGTAAATGATAATTGTAACACCCCAGTTTTGACCCCATTGCATTAAATGTACATGATGTATATATTGTAATGAATCGTGGTGTGGAGCTAAAGGCAAAAGCCCCACCATCAATTTAGTTGTGTTATGTTTCGACGAATGGAATCGTTGCTAATGGTCTATCGTGGTATACGACATATATTAAATTGTGGCATCATGTAAATATGCATCTTTAATTAAATAACCAAACCAGCTATGTTCGCGGAAACTAAATTCAGAAGGGGCATGATTCTCATAAGGATAAGGGGGGGGAATTGTTAAAGCTTGAACCTATGGGGAAAAATCCATGTGTCACCACCCCGTTTGATTTTCCCATCTTTCCTTGTCTTATCCAACTACCACTTTAATGCTTTGTAGAGTAGTTGGGGCAGTTATGGTTGGGGAGTGGAGTGTGGCAGGATTTTCAGTCCTTGCCCACACGCACACTCCACCAGCAGGTTGACCCTCACGTTGGCAAGGAAAACCACCACTGCCATCACTACATGTGGACTCTCTACTCTCTCCACGACGGTGCTGAAACACTCACGCACTTTCGACTCTCCATTCTCTCCATTGTCGGATCATCCTCATGCATAGGCAGGGAATTGCTCATCCTCACGCAGGGACGGTAATTCTGTTCATTCTCACGCACAGGATGTTTCCTAGTTTTGACTCACGCAGCGAGCTGGGAGCCGTGTTCTTTCATCCATGATTTCCCTGTGAAGGGACATTCATGTTTTTCAGCTGTGTGTATGTTTTCCTTACCAATTGTGGCTTGTGTATGTGTTATCCTCTGCCCAGCTGAGAACCAGGCTTTCCTCTTCCATATTCGGACTGTGTAAGTTTCCACGGTGACTTTGTTGTCTAGGACAGACTGTTGTTTTCCCACGTTGTAAGCTGTGTTTACTGATACGTTTTGGGACTACTGTAAGTTGTTTTGGAGTCGTTTTTGGCCACGATAGGGCCAAGAACAACTCAGGAATTGTTTTCCTTGCCTAATTTGTGAATCGCTTGTGTGACTACGTGTATGTAGTGGTTGGTCTTCAGACTGTGTTGGGAGCAGGGATGGGGGCTTGGTTTGCTTGATAAACCTGGTGTGTTTGGAAACCACACAAACAGAGCTAGAGGGATGGCTTTCTTCTCCACAACCCCTGAATAGCACTGGAAGGGAAGTCAGGGCCTGAGGGACTGTGTAGGAGAGAAGGGACTGATTCCTTGTGTTGGGTGCAGGGATGATTTTAAGAACCCCCCCTAGAATTATATGTATAAAAATTGGGTGAATCTCTCCGATATATAGGAAAAGTTGAAGGTGATTTTATCAATAATATAATATGTATATATAAAAAATTTGGCGAATCTTTTATTTTATTATATAATGTTGTAAAATTTTGGCAAATCTTTCATTTTATTATATATTAT